>JAQIXU010000892.1:0-23314 GCA_034701245.1 Strigamia transsilvanica | reverse complement strand
CAAGAAAAATTTGCAATAAACCTAAAAAAAGCCAACAAAAAACAAAAAAGTATCAAAAACCTAAAAAAAACTGCAAAAAAAATAGAAAAAAATGGCAAAAAACCAGAAAATAATGACAAAAAAATAAAAATTAAAAGTTTCCAGAATTTTCAAGGAAATTTTTGAATTTTTGAAATTTTTCATTTTTTCGGGGGGAGGGGGAGAGTGGCCAGTAATTCCAAGTAATTTTTTTTAAATTAAAAACTACATGTAAGTTTATAATACACCTATTTTCATGCAGAATTACCAGTTCCATTCAATTAAAACCCAAAGTAAATAAGAAAAAATAAAAAACGCCACTTTAAACAAGCGCATCTGTAATTTTCTTGCTAAATGTGCACCCATTTTTAACTCAGTTATTTCAAAAATTCCAACCATTTCATCTCCAGTCATAAAAAAACTGCTATTTCGTATGTTTACTCACACGCACACCGCTAACAGTAGCACAATTCCATGAGAAATAATCTTTCTCCTCGAAGAAAAAATAATAGCACTTATTCTGCGTATGTATACCCATATACATATGTTGCATTACATTCCCAGCTTTTATTTCAACCAACAACCCCCAACCAATCGTCTCTAGCGGGGAACGAGAGAGGATAGCAGGACGCAGCGAGTGTCAAAATGATCACACCTAATGTCCTCCCATCAGACGTCATTGTTCAACCAACGACTCCCTTCTTCCCCTGCACCACTGCATTGTGGAACTAATGGAAAAATGGCTGCATGCTTGAGAAAATATCTTTGAGAGAGTAGCGAGAGGAGTGTGTGCAAAAAGGAAATGTAACCCCCACCATACCATCTACCAACTACCCGCAAAAATAACGTCTACCCACTCCCTTTCCCCTTATTCACTTCACCACCCTCTTATCGATTGGTGCAGTGAGCGAAGGGACACCACTGGAAGACCCTTCAAAACCAGATAAGCCATTTTATATTCTCACTTAACCCTTTTCTAGGATCAAATCTACATCATCAAACAAACCATTCATTTAATCCCATGCTTCACTGAACCCTTCCCTCACATTTGCATAATTCACATCTAAAACTGGCATAAATTTAATTCAGACCTTAATTCTTCTGAAAAAATACTATATACAAGCAATGATAAATAGCAGACATTTTTTTTTTCTCGCTCTCTCTCTCTTTGCAGTAAGTTTCATTCCAAGGAAAAAAATCAAACTGCTGAAACTTTGTGAATATTCGTCTTCATCAAGAGTTAAAAATATCGCTGCAAACTTGAAGCAAAATACAAATTACCTTAAATTACACACCCCTTTCGTGCGCCAGGAAGATCAATGTTGGGCTTTTGTGAATGGCAAGTGTTTAATTTTTCTCGCTGCAAATAGGTGGATGATTCATAGAATAAAAATGAAAACATCTCTTGTAGCCATTTATCAAATGATGATCCTTGTGCGAGAGAATTGTACAATCTTGTACTTCCGTGTTTGCAATACTGGCCTCGACTGCTCCCCTCTCATAATTCAACCAGACGAGGCGGAAGTTAGTATAACGAAGAAACATCAAAAAAAGAAATTTCCCCTTACCTTTAAAACCTTCTGCCATGATTTTCCCCCATTGGCCGATATTTATTTAACACTTTTCATCACACAAACCAAATCAATTATTACCTTCGTATGTCTCATTTGTATGGAAATAGACGATGCCAAATGTAAACAAACACTTCTGTGATGTTTGGTTTGACCTTAATTTTGCAACAACAAAAAAATTAACTAACACCATAATACTTCCCGGTCCATTAATTGTTTAAAAATTAACGGAAATCCACCTGTGTCCCGATGCACCAGCAAAATCGCTGTAGACAGAATACAGATTTCTTAATTTAAACTACGGTAGTAATAAAAAAAATTCTTTTAGCTATTTAGTTGTCTATGTTAGAGTCGCCCTTTTCTCTCTAAGTCAATAATTCCGACGTGTTTCGAGTGGACATCAAGTATTGACTGCCACTTCACTTGTAATGAGTGCTGTCTTATGAAACCTGATCATTCCGGTCCCTTTGGTTCAATTTTCAACTTACACAATTTTCCTCACTGGAAATCTCTTGTCAATCCCCATTACAATTTCCATAATAAATAAAATTCCTTGAGTTTTGTTGAAAAAGAATGACAGTGTGAAGTAGGTAAATTTAAAAATCTAGCTGAATTAATCAACAATGTTGTAATATACGAACAAATTTCACAACAAAAACCCAATGTAACATGATACCAACGCACATGAACGTAAATTTGGCTTTTACCCAACCGCAAATCCAAAGCCAAATTGTTTGTGTGTTCTTGGCAACGCATGATGAAATTTTACATTTTTATTCGTAATGTCTCAAATTACTTAATACAGAAATGTTGCAGCATTTTAACTTGTAAGTAGAGCTGCTACCCGCCCTCCTTCACTCAAAGTATCCTCCCTAACAAAATTTACAGTTACTACCTAGTAGCAGTTAGCTCAGCAAGTATTTCGTTAAATAATTACTACAGAAAAATTGCTGCAGAAATAACCCAAATATTTCATTTGATTAAGTTAAGATGGGTTAGGTCCTGAGGTCTCGTCCTCTATTATAATTCCATTTAACTGCTCATCTTGGTCATCTGAGCTTTCAAATTAACACAGGTACAATAGCTGTGTGTACAACTTCAAACAAATATCATCGCAATATCTCAAAATTCTCACCAGATGCTGCTCTAAGAACCCATTTTCCCACGTTCCGTTATGAAAGCGGCTTAATCTGCTAGAAATGTGTTCCGTTCTGTTCCGCTTATTATTTTAATCGTCATACAAAATGGACACAACATCGAATAAAAAATTGATCGAGAAATCAATATTTTTCCAATAACATATCGATTTGAACACAATTTTCTAGTCGACTAAAGAAAAGAAAATCACAACCCGGTTTTGAAAAAAATAAATTTTTTAAATCTATTTTTTTTCAAGAACTCAAAAAAAGAATGAATGAGGAGATAAATGTTCACGTTGTCGGGTATCTGAAGTTCTATCCATTATTCCATGACTTCAACGTCTTTTAGATTCAATTTCAACAAAAACATATTATTGAAAACATCAAACAAATTATTGCTCAGTACAGAAACAAGCAAAAGGTTAAAGATAGAAAAATACCAACATTTTCTAGTTGAGGTTACTAAAACCTTTAGAATTTTAATGGCAAGTGGACTATAAATCCCAACAGCATCGACTACGAAGTTAAACAGGCAAAGAAAGTGGTAAAAGTGAGTAAGCCATATGTGCAGGTCCTTGGCTTCTACCACCAGCTGTGCAAGGGGAGATTGCGAAGGGAAATTTATTGGATTATCATCGGCCACCTGCCGGACTCCTCTCGTATCGATCACCAATTAAAAATCGGTTGCGAGGGTTCTTCCTTCTCAAGTGAAGCAGGAGAGAGAAAAAAGAGGAAAGAAAAAGATAGATGGGCTAGGATTATTCCACACATCACCAATAGGGGTTAGACTAAAAAAACCTAAGAATATTTTCCTCCTTAAAGTTTAAAATCGTTTTTAGAAAAATAGGTTTACTTTGACGCAGTCACAATGAATGCATATCCATGGTTGGCCCTCGTTGTAACGGGATTCCCTCTATGTTGATTCGCTATATAAATAACGCTAGAATATACATACAGTACCACCCTGTAACCACAGCCGTAGGCACTTTTGTTTCTAGAGGCCTCTGTTTATCTTTTTTTGGATTTTTCATTCAATTTTTCTTGTCTTTTATTAATTTTTCCAAGTTAAATGTTGTAGGCCCAAGGCCCTGTGCCTTTTGTGCCTAATGGATAAAACGGCCCTGGATGTAACACTCTTTGAACTAAAATTCTCCATTCACTAGGCGCATTTATAAATTCATTTAAACTGGTTTAAATATTTTAAACCAGTCTAAATGTCGGATTTTACACATTAAATTTGACATTTAGACCAGTTTAAAAAATTAAAACTAGTTGAAATGACCTTATGAATGCGCCTACAGATTTCACTTGACGTTGCTTTTACTGGAACAAATTAACACCGTTAAGCGGGAATCGCCTGAATATATAATTACAGTCCATTTTCTCTTCACATTTTTCTTGCATTCCTCCTCCCTCTCCCCAATATCCGATAAGATCTATCATAGCAACGAGAAGGAAATAAACCTTTTGTTGGTAGCGCTACTTCTCAATACAAGCCTCTAGCCACAACCTGCCAACCCTTTCAATTCTCAAAACTCATCAAAACTCTCCAATGCACAATAAAAATAGTATAATGTCTTGGTAACAAATTCTCTGAAATGTTGTCAAGAGTAACGCGCAGTGTTGCCTGGAGAATAATTTGGCAGCAAACTGGCGCACATCCTCCACTCGACATTGAAGTGTTCTTGTTTTTCCAGTTTTCACAAGAAACGCTCCAAATGAGAATAAAGGCAGAAAGGAATAAATATATTGGAAAGCAATCGATTGCAGACCAACTTGATTGGCAAGCCGAAAAAGCCTACACAAACGTAAACATCTGAATAAGGCCATTGGCTTTTCTGCATCACCGACCGGAAAACGAATGCACAATTAAAAATAAATTGGCATTCGGCGATTGCAAACTTACTAAACTCTTCGCAGGTGATGCAATAAAAAAATAATAATTAACTAACCACTTTAACTCGACAGCGTAATTGTAAACGATAATTAAATTTCAGCTCGAATGAATCAAAACTCAAACAATAATAAAATTAAATTTTAAATTTCCATCAAAATACTAAACAGCTGTTTCCGTAGTTCTAAATGTCAAACTTTGCTTCAATCTCCACCAGCAATCCCAATCTCCAAGGACTTAATTTGGGGAAATTTGTTTTGTGCCAATTAGTTGAGACTATTTTAACATTCCCGAAATCTTCTTAAAATTTGCGTTTAATATGCATCACTATAATTACAGTTAATGAGAAAAGAAGTGGTTCTGTTGAACACCCTCATATCGCCTAATCCCCTCTTTTTGAAAAATGGCATCCCTAAAAGTGAAAGAGGCAGCCGCAAAACTTTGTGCTAGGCTCCGGCGTATTAAATTGCTATCGTTGCGGTTTCAACGTTAAGTTTACGACCGGCAACTTGTGTGCTTGTTGCAAACAACAGTTATAGTATCAGCTCGTCTCTCTCTCTCTCTCTCTCTCTCGGCTTGCTCGACGCGAGCACTATTTACGACTGCATTCTACACAGAAACAAAATTTCCAGTTTGTGTGACACTTGAGACAATAAAATTATCCCAGCTCGCTTTTTTTCTTTATCTTTCTCATTCCCGGGTATCCTATCACCCTTTAAAACGTACTTTGCAAACCTCAAGTACTAATCAGTGCAAGTTTCAACTAACCTATGTCAATAACCGCATATTTATTAAATATAATAGAGAAGAGGACAAATAACTCTTTACAGCTCACTCACAATTACTTAATATTAAATAGAAACAGGAATTTTTAATTTGAAACTGTCTTCGAGCTCCAGTATGTGCCATTCATAATTTAAAAGATGTTCAAGTTGCATACTAACCGCATGAGGAGAAGTCTTACTGCATTACCTAGCCCTGCACTGACAAAGTTAATATGTGTTTGCGCCAACTCCGAACTTTATAATTACATCGCTACTCAGAACAAATGACACACACCGACCACAAATTTCTGTCAACTTGTCAGTAACGTGCCCCTACGCATTTAATAATCACCCAATGCAGGTCGGTTTGTGATCAAACCACGTTACCACTTATAATTTGTGTGTAAAATGTTCCGTTTGTGTAACCAATAACTACCAGAATGAACCACCTTTAATACAAAATCAAGTTGAAAACATTCCACAGTGTTTTCAAATGAAATAAAATAAAAGGTTACAACCTTGCAAATGCTTAGTTCATCTGATACACACGCAGTGATCAAATCTCTTTTGGAAATGCTGTCAGTAACTGGCGCTTTGATTCGCTCTAATTTCCTGTTTTACGAATCCCTTTCACGTATCAGCATGAACATCTCAAGAGGAAGAAATCTCACGCTTCTTTTACCTCATCCTGTGCCGTTTCAGCCTCCACTGAAAAGCAGCAGGAAAGGGCGGACTAGAAAGGCGTTATCGGGGCCATTACTCGCGTCTTGATTGCAAACAATTACCAAGAAAGAGCACTAGGTGTTTGCCTCTGATATCTGGTCTCTGCTCTTATAAAACCCGCCTGTCACACGCCAATACGCCCACGTCGAGCCTCCGGAAGAAGCCACGTTCTTCCATTAAGTGACAGCTTGACACGTAAAACGTGAGACCAGGAAAAAGACTTGGAAAACGAAACTAGGCTGCCATCTTTAAGATCCACGTCCTTAAAATTACACATAAAATAATTTTTTTTTTAATAATATCCTGTGTAATCGATATCTTTGCACGCCAATTACGGGTGTTCAGTAAGCTTAATTTCAAATGATGACAAGATGTCAACATTTAAGAAAGGAAAGGAAAATACAGTAATTGGATCATTGAATGGCTGACAGAAGCAACAACACAACAAATCTTGTAGCACTTACATCCATTACAGTTTAATAACAAATTGCACAATATTTTGAAGTAAAGTCACATAGAATAAGTAAAAATCAAAAGCCAAACGACAGAAAATGTAAACTAGCAGATATAACTGTTTATATTTGCACAAAAAGTCAACTGTTTGTCTATTTCTACTCTCACTACTCACAAAATGGTGAAATCATCTAGTTAGAATCCCATTCAGTTTGCAGCAATTTCCACTATAGAAAAATAGCAGATGATCCTTTGTTCAAACCAACAAAAACCTGCATAAGACAAACCTGATCCTATTTTTTTTGTACACAAGCAAAAAAAAAAAAATTTTTTTACAAAACCTGTGCGCGCAAACAACACAATTTACCTTTGTTTTTAAAAAACAAAAGAAAATTAGTCCAAAACCGGAAAAATAGAAACAAAACACCCAACAACAACAAGAAAAAAAAGTCATATTTTCTCTATGAATCATTTTTCAAAAAAGAAAAAAATAAATAAAGCAAATATTCTTTCTATGTGCAAAATAAAAATAAGTCCCCATCAACATCATAAAATGGTCTTCTCCAGCACACAACCAAACCGCCTTTCATGTCTTCCACCATTTTCCACCTAGTAATTGGTTAAGGAATAACCTCTGGTGACACATTTTATTGACTCCTTAGTTAATTTTCAACTACTCCATATTTGTACAACCAATAGACGTGAAGTGAGAACCAGAGGCGAAAATGAAACTCAAGATACCTCCACGCTGGAATACGGCCAATTTAGAAATTTTTTTCCCGCCTCTCCTCGTCTTTTCTTCAGCATCTCTCGTCGGCGTCAACATGTTTACGGTGCAATTGTGGTCAGATTTATCGTGCCCGTCACACAACCAAGCCCGGTTATAATTTGACTGAAGCCTCCCAGCTACCAAAACCTCTCTTTCCCTGCCCCCAAGAGATACATAAAGGGACAAATGACGGCGGTATGACTTTCTGCAATGTTCCAAATTCACATTATTCTCTCAATGCTCCCTTTTAACCTTCATCCTTAATTTTATTAAAACTTATGAACTGGGGTCAGAAAAATGTCCGTTATTTGCGATTTAGAATTTGTTATAAGCATTCAAAATCCAAACACGTTTAAATAAAGCGCTAGTTCCATTTATGAAGCCAAAACATGATCACTGACAAGCTCCCAGAAGCACTTATCAAAGTTTCCTTTTTCCTTTGACATCTGATTTCTGGTTTAAAAAATCAATTGTCCATGTCATAGTCGATTCGCCCATTCGTAAACATATAAATTTTTCCACTAACGATGCATATTGCTTTCTTCTTTTCATTTATGCAGGAAAATGAGAAAACCAATAACACTACATCATACACTTTATACCAACTTTTATGTCCGTTTTCAAAAAAGGAAAAAAATAACTTGAGAATTTTATTATTATTTTTAAAATGTAGGCTAGCTGCATGAAAGAAAGCGTGGTAATTTACTTTTTAAAAGTAGCAAAACATCGGATAACAACGCCCGCTTTTAACAGCTACTTGTTTGTCACAAATTCACTAGGCGCGTCCATGAAGTGATTTAAACTAAATTTAAATTTAACTTGTAAAATTTTATATTTAGACTAGAGAAACCAGTTTAAATGATTTTCTAAATGCACCTACTGGTTAAATTACTTCTGAAACTCTTCACTTTTAATTGTGTAAACCGTGCAACCGTAAATTCCTTCATTTAATTGCAGAATTCAAAAGCCACGCCACAATTATAGACAGACCCCTGCAAGTAACTGAAAAAATTCCTGCACGACCTTGAACAAACCCAAACTGATCAACCATCATTAAAGGCTGTTTAAACATGGTTTCTTTTTTCTCTTTCGAAGTTAAAATAATTTATTTTTCGCTTATTTCTTAGTTTGTCGTGGAACTATAACTGAAACTCACCCTAATTTCAAGTCGAGTTCTCATTGCAAGCGTGTGACATTTGTGCGGGGGGGTACAAGAACAAGAGAGAACGCAAAGTACCCAAGCAATAACAGAGACCCTGTGTATTAACTGTAGAATCATTCCTTTCAATTCCCTCGTGCCATAAGAGACCGCGTTCAATGAGACGTCTGAGCATTACAAAGAAGAAAGCAAACACAACGAAATGTTTAGCATAATGCATTAAAAGTATTTCTTTGTTTTCACCATTATCCAAAACTACAATCCATTTTAATCGTCTACAATAATTTTTTTTGGTTTTTTCTTCTTTCATCTGTCTAGACGCAAATAACTAATTCCATCTTTTATTAAATTTATATTAATCTATCAAACTTTGCAAGCCCCAATTTTTTTAAAATTATTAAACCAAACGTGTGCAATTTCCCTCACTTCCTGGATGAAAGCAAACAATTCATTTCATCATCCAGTGAAATGACATTTATCTTACTGACTAGTTACACATGCCATACAAGATCCGAGTAGAGAAACGTGGCTAATTAATTTCCTTTGCAATTATAAGTCCCACCCGTTAAACTTGTTCTCACAGCTGTAATTACTTTTGTGCTATTGCTTTTGTACTTTCAGAAAAGAGACACAAAAGGCAATTCAGCAATAGCTCTGAAGACCAACAAGTGCACACGTGGTCAGTTGGTGACAATGAGCGATGAGGCAGGTGGAAAGATCACCTACATAAAATACCTCCACTATTATGTCTTCTGTCGTCACCATCGACACAAGAATTCTCCAGATACCTCTTACAGAAAATAGTTCTAGACCAAAGAAAATACGTAGCGAGATTTATTTACAATTTTAATTAAAACATTTTTCAGCTTCCCTTTCTTTCATATTATTGATACTCGAGGTAAACGCATAAAGCACGGGTTAGCCTAAATCCAGCGTTATGTGAGTGAACTCGGCTTTTGTTACCTTATGCTCCCGCCATTACACAATATATATATATCATCCAGATTATCGTTAATGTTACATATTTCGATAAATTATCCCGCAACGGCTCCATCTGTCGTAGAAAACATTAGTTTTCTAGATATCCGATTAAACTTTACAACAAATTGAAATCGATATGACTAAAGTACAAATCCATCAACATCAAAATTACCTATATTGCAAACTACATTGGAAGTTAATGGGTAAATTCACACCAGATCCGAGTACAATGAAATTAATCCAAACAAGAGTAATGACATAACGGAAATATAAAAAAACATAAATATTGAAAAAAATGAGATTAATATAATGAAAAAGAACTATAATTAACCCTTCTTTGGCCACAATCACTAACAAAATTAACGACCACATCCGTTGTCATTTCGGCTAATAAAAGAATCGCTCAATTATAGTGGATCATCGACTACAAAATACAAATATCGAGTAAAACTAAGCATTTTACCCTATCCAAAATTTGATTGATGCACTTTTGACCATTTTATTTGTTCCATTAATCATTTCTTACTTCCCTGTTCTGTTCTCAAATTTAGTCATAATACAAAAATATAACAAAACAGGAGTCTCGAATTCCCGATCGATTAAAAAAATATTCCTAAACGCGTCCTTACAAAATTACCACCTATATCAATAACTGCATGTTGGATTAAAACGTAGAACACATCCAAACCAATATTTACCCCGAATTATTAATTTGATTTACATAGTGTGCAGAATGTGTAAATTTAAGATAAAAACACAATGTCACTTCCACTTTAAACAAATTTTTCTTGTTTGTATACTCCAAAGGCAAGGCTTTTGTGTTCAGTTGTACAACTGCAAGTGACATCTCTTACCGTAATCCCTGCGGCGGCTGTACTTTGGATAATGCACGGCTGCTGCTTTCCCATTTCTCCCGGAACATTCATCGTCATCGTCGTCTGTGCAAAACAAATGGGAAGGATTATTTTTCATTTAAAACAGACTTCCACTTGTTGAAATTGTACTCCTGCGAACACCCATAGAACGCATCACTAAATCAAGCTCCAACCACGTTACGTTTGACATTAAAATTCCATAACACTTAATTAATATCTAGAGAAAAAAAATATATTTTTTCATCTAATTGCAATGAAGTAGAAAACAGCCAAGTGATGGTGCGCTTTCATTTTCGTTGAGGTGTAATTGATGTTGCGCACAATTCGTCGGGACAAGATCGAGATGATTGATTTTCTTCGCGATCAGCAGTGATGCCTTAATAAACGTGGAATACGATAATAAAAGGTTCCAAAGAAAGCTTGCGACAAACAAACTGGTTTTTGTTGACTAGAGTAATGTTACCTTTCTACTTTCGAAAACAAAACAAAAAAAATGTTTTAAAAAAAAAATTTTCCAATCGATTCTAAAGCTCCCATTTTCCTATTAAATTTCCAATAGCTAGCGATGAATAAGAACTGTATCTCAATTAATCTCTTATCTTGAAAAAAAAAATGCTCATGTCAAGTTATTAATTTTAGAAACAATTCTTTAGGGATGACTGTCAGTTTAGAACCGCCTCCCAATCGAGGAAAAGAAAAAAAAAACTGAAATAAAAAAAATCATAAATTTTGAAACGACGGTTCATTCTAAAGGAAAGAAAATTTATCCAGTCGCACTATTTAGAACTCTAATCAGAAGTAGCATAAAAAAACAGATACAGTAGGTATACTAAGTAAAAAAAGAAGTGATCTCCTGGAACCCTAATTTCCTTTGTCAATTGTGGTTTGCACACGAAGGCTCCAAAATCCATGAATTTATAAATAAATGCATATGTAATCAAGTAAAAAATGGTTACAAATCTAATAAAAATAAAAGAAAAGAAAAATGTATACAAAAAATAAATAAAAAATAAATACTCGGGGTTCTAACACGTCTGAATTTGCGTGTAAATTACATCAGATTTTTCCAGAAGGAAATCAGAGACAATTATAACAGTCTTGGTTATTTACCCATTTGCTCCCTTGAGATGATTGTATTTTGATCACTTTACGACAATGGCGGCCAAGATTTCTAGCTACTGAATTTCCTAAAAGAAAATACTTATACACCTCTTTAGTTATGTTTGATGAATTAACTTGTGTTTATTTTAATTCACAAAACTCATTAATCCTGACTTTTAAGATAAAATTCCATTAACACAAGCACATATAGCATTAATCCTCTTAAAATCCTGTCGCATTAGATAATTTGCTCGCGAATGTTTGTTTCATTAAAAAGAAGCATGATCAATTCTTTATATTACGTACATTACCTTGGCTTGAAAATGTTGCAATCGATACACGAAGATTGTCGATTGTCAAGTTAAATCGATTTAGATTGTAAGCATAAACCTAGCTGCCATCACCGCGCCAAGCTCACTCGTACGTCATCGATACATCAGCGCTCTAGTGGCGATTTAACGAAACATAACAACGGCGTATACTGTACGCTGTGTAATAAATACCAGAAACAAGTTACTCAATCCTGAGACGTATATTTTGTCCACAAATAAAAAATACATAAATTGATATCACTTTCAAGTAAATACATAATATTATGAAATCTCTAAAACTTTTTCTTTTCTTTTCTTTTGTAATATGTAGCAAAATTCAGGCATGTACAATTTTCTTATTTTTCTTAAGTATTTAATCAGTATTAATACAAATATATTAAAATAATTTACGTACTATACTTAAAAAAAATTAAAAGTAAAAAAAAAAATAACATTTTTCATAACAAAACAATTACAATAATCGTAAAATAATTTACAAAATAAAAGTAAAAAAACACGCTAGAAATCAAACTGCCATCAATAATTATATCCGTGGCCAATTAGATTTATGATAAATCTCACAATTATACAATGAAATTTGTAATTAATAATAATAATAATAATAGTAAAAATAATAGTAAAAAGTCCCATTTGCATTGGTCGAAAATTAAGCAAACCATCACAGGTTTGCACTCTAAAAACAAAAGCAAAAATTGTAATCACTTGTAGAATAACCACAACGATTGTCTCCTTAATGTAACAACACATTTCTTGAGTTGTCTAAGGCGTATTAGAAAAGTATTTCTTCCACAAAATTTATGGAAAGTAAAATCCCTCAGTCCTAACTCGCTCTTGAGTTCATCCATATTTGAGGCACACAACACACATACACATATATATCCTCGAATGTCACTTGAGTTTAGTTTCTTGTCCTCGGTTCTCAAGGCGAGGTCACCATTTTCTCTAGGCAATTTATCTCATAATGTGAGATAAAAGTTTTGGTCATTTTTGTACATAAAACTGGAGGCAGCCACGTGAGCTTCATTCACTTGGCTTAATTAATCTCCCACTTACACTGGAAAATTTCCTCCTCTCTTCTTTGGAAACAACCACTGGTACTTGTTGGTGGGGATGTTAACACCTGTCGGGGCGAAAGGTCAACAAGAATATATCAAAATGTGATGACCATGTCAAAATATTCTCCCCAAGGTCCGAACATGCATCAATTAACACTTAATAGAAGTAGGATATCCAAATTATATGCCACGTTTCCCCCAACTTTTCACTAACTTGTAAGAAAAATCAATAAAACTATCTAAAGAAAAATTTATGGATTCACGTACTTAATTAACCTGACGACAGTTTGCTACGCTTATAAACTTGTGATAAAAATTATGTGCATCATTTCAACATTTTATACTATTCCATTAAATGTTCATGTCATACGTCAAAAAAATCATCTCAGATGTTTTTTTGTCAAACTTCCTTAATTTATTATAGACAATTTTCTTTTTTTTTTTTTAAAAATGATTTAAAATGGTCGTCAATGCATGTACTAAGACAAGAAGTGTCTCCCCTTAAGGTTATCAATACTCTGAAGAGGGCTTGTGAGAATGACCCCATCAATCAATGCGATGTAATCTTGTGGATTGGAATTGTGAGTCACAACTTGTGCAAGTGCACTTCAGCTTACTCGATTTTGTTTTTTTTACTCCTCAGCTTCAAAACAAATTAAAGGCACATCATTTTTGTCGGCACCCACCATGAACCCCGACTTTAATATTTGAAATGTAAGTTATCTTTTAAAAAATTGCTATTTTAATCTTAGAAACGACAATGTCATCTCCTTTTCAACTTCTATAACAGAGAGTCGTTGAAACGACAAAAATCGTTTGCAAGAAAAATGACATTTCACGATTTCTAATTCCATAAATGGAGTAAAACAAAAATATCATTCCATTTTTCCCGCCTCCCACATCATTTTAAAATAATTTCTTAGAAATAAATGTTTAGTAAAAATCAAAAAAAACAACTTACTGTTTATTTTAATAGTCTAGTTGATTCATCTGCATTTGGAAATTTTTTTTCTACTTGTAGTGTACCTAGTGAAAGAAAAAAAAAACCGGATTGTATTGTAAAAAAAATATAAACAACAAAACAGACCGTATGAATAAGTAACGTGCTAAGAAATAATTTATCAAAGTTTATACACTAGAACTTTGCGTGTGAATAATTTAGCAGCAAGAAATGTACAGAAAAATAAACCAAAAAAAAAATAACCTTATATGTATATACATGTATATAAACCCATTGAGAGTAACTGCAATAATAATAAAAATGTATTTGCAGAGGTAAACCAAATGGGAGCTGTCAATAACAGGACAGAATTCCCACTGCAAAAGAAGACTGCAAAGGGTCTACCATCTACTGGGAATAAGAAGTACCTTGAGGGTTACTAAGCATTCAGATGGTACAGAACAAAAATGGCGTAGAGCATGAAAACAAGTTTCAAATTTCAAGCCACTTCATTGGTGACAGCATTTTCCAAAGGGCATTAGTGGTTACCGTTGACTGTCACTGACATAGAAAAGCACTCGATATTATAATGCATTCTAGCCGTTAGACAAAGAGACTCGCAAATATCCACTTAAGAATGGAAAAATTGTGTTTTAAATAAATCATTTTTCTTGATGGTTTTAATTATTGGCGATCAAAGTTTTCGCACTTTGCTTTCAAGTCAATGAATATTTATTTAGAATTTTTATTTAATATGCGATGCGATTTGCACAGCAGCTCATCTCCAACCGGAGGCTGAGTTTGATTTATTGCATACTGTGTCACTTTGCGCTATTAATATTCTCACTTTAGACTACTATTTTGCCTCTGAGGTGAATTCAGCGCCATGCGAAGGAATGACTCCCATGTCTTTACCTTCTTCAACTATTCCACCTTGAGGCGAAATCGTAAATCTGTTAATAAAGCAGGCAGAAGTGTCAGGTTCAGGACTCTTTGAAGGTAGATTAATATTTCCAACTCAACATTTGCAATTCGCTGGGGAATTTGATGGCGTCTCTTCTTTAGTAGTTGATGTAAGCATTTTGAGAGGATCATACGAGCCTAATGCAAAAATCCATAAGAGGATATCGCGACACTGACTAATAGCGCAACTTAAGATGCAATTAATTGTGCATGTTATGAAAAACATTAGAAAAGGAAAAAAGAAGATGAGAAAAAATGTTCATAAATATTTAATGCTACCTCCTTCCCCCATATTTTATGGTATTATTACGTATTTTGTATTTATGAATTCAAGGTATAAAAATGTTGTAAAAATATTCTCATGTTTATCCATAAAAATTAATGGCGTGTCTAATTATATGAACGGTAACTTATAGAATACTATCAATAAATCACACTTCTTTTTATATTATCATAGTCTCTTCTTATTCGGATGTCTGGTTTTCTCTTGTTTCCATCAGTAAGGTCAATATTTTGGTCAGCAGCACAAGAAGGGTGGAGATTTTTCTTTATTGAAGTGGTCAGTCGACGAAGAATAGTGCGTTCGATAAATCAATACCCATGTTAAATTTCACTCGTGAGAAAGTGGAACATTTCAAACCGTACATTTTCCCCACCTTGACAAAAAAGAAGAGTGATGGACATTCATTTCATGATGCAATTCTTCAAACATTTCCTAACTCTTATCTAAAAGAATTTTAAAGCAGGAAGGACCCACTCGGAAAAAAAAGAAGAAAAAAAAAAAAAAAACTGAAAAGAGAAACTGGGAATTTTTAAAGATTCGGCTTCACGTCTAACAAATCAACTCTGCGAGGAAGAAAATCATTCCCCCATTGAAAACTTTCAGCATTGGTGTTGGATTGGCTGTGGTTACAACTTTACAACTTGTATTGTCGTATTTATGCTTTACTTTTCGTCCTTTTCAAAGTGCCAAACTACTCGCTTTCGTTTTAACAAAAACAAAAAATAATATCATTAAAAACAACCATCGTTAAATGGTTTTAACAAAATATCTTTGCAGAAAAAATAAAACGAAAAAAGAATCGACATTTTTTAAATTTATTAAACTCATTCAAGTAAGAAGTAATAAAAAAAAAATAATTCCTTTAGAATTTTTTTTCTTCATCTATCGTATCGACAAATGCTTGAAATTCTCTTGTTGCGATTACACTTAGAGTCGCAAAGAATATTTTTTAATTATTTCTCCTCCCCATTTCAATTTGGCATCGCAGAACAATTCGCGTGATCGATTTAAAACCCATTAGTTCGCTTCGATTGACTCATTTCAAAGGCATAAGGTGGGTAGTCTGCATTTTTCCTCTCTCACACTAGGGCTAATCTTACCAGCTCGAGATGGGGTCAGTCTGTCGTATAGGTCGCCCTGCAATGTGCCATGGATCGTTACGGCTGTTCCATTTACACTTGGAGGTACTGGGAAGATGAAAGTTGTCTCTTCTGTGGCTCTACAAGTACAAACAAAAATATTCAATGGAAAAATGGAAATTCTCATCCATGCTTTTAAAAAAAAGAGACGAGTATTGAATTTTCCAAAACAAAATCCTTCCCATACCAATTTCATCCTACACACACACGAACTAAATCCTGCCCAGTTGCCTCATTCCAAGAATATTCTATTACATGGCCATTAACACACGATGATAAATTACATTCTGTTAAAAGGTAACTTAATATTTCAATATGAAACCACTTTTGGAAATAAAATTGTGAAATCATCACAAAGGAAATCACTTGGGGCGTGGAGTAAAAAAAAAGGGGAAAAGAGTTATTAAGTGCTTGTGCGAATAGGATAACGGGAAGGAAGGCAATTAAATTTCATTTGATTCTCAGTGTACATCGAGAAGTGCATCCATCACGATTTTCTTTCCCACCCCAACCTCTTCTCTTGCAGCGCCACATCTTTTCTCTGATGGATGGAGATGTCCCGTTCCCTTGGCAACTACGCCTTCATTCAACTTTACTCATTGATCCCATCCGTTGGGCAAACCCAGTTGATCTACAAAATCGAGCAACGTCAGTTGCCAACCGCATTTAGGAAGAACTACTTTTAAAATATTTTGTCAACAAAGCTTGACATGCAAGCGATAAAACCACTTCAAAGGAAAATTATTTTTTCGTTTATAAAAACATGCGTCAAAAAATATTTTTTTTTTAAATTTGGGATAGGAAATCTGGTAATAAACAGAAGGTAGAAAAAGTCTCCATCTTAAAGTAGAGTTAAGCCTAAGGATAAGAATTGGTCTCTTTTTGGATTCATGAATTTTTCAAGAGTATCATCTGAATTGTATATAGATTTTTTTTGTATTGCTACAAAAAAAGCAATAAAAAATATCATTTTGCTCGTATAAAATTAGAAATTCATATCATTTTTCGTCTCAACGAAACAAAACTCCCTTCTCATCTAACATTTAGCTAATTGGAATGATAAGCTTGACTTAAGTTTTGAATTATCCTAAACCGAACTCGAGTTGTGTTGCTGTTGCTTAGTAAAAAGAAAAATCAATAAACGGATGCCCGTCTTCATTTCAAATTAAACAAGCAACTTGTACATTTGCCTCCCCTACAAAATGTAACTTCTCATTTCCATTCACTTCGTTATTAATACCTTAGGCACGATTTAAAAGCACGTTTTCAAGGAAAAAATTCACATCTATGTCAACATTTAATTTTCCAACAAGACAGGTTCAAGAAAGAATAAACAGAGCTAAAAAATTAAAAACCAGGAAAGGAAATCGAACTTCTAGATTAAAAACTATATCAAACACAAATTCCGTTTTTATCTGCGATTAATTATTGATAAATACAGAATTAACTGCTTATTGCCTTGTCCCGTACACATATTTCACCAAGTGAGACAAGCTCTGGTCAAAGGGGACCTATAAAAAGAACATTTTATTGTAATATTTTCTGTATTACTCATCCACAGAGATATAGGGTTAAAAAAAAAACTTGAATGGGTGATAAATACATTATTAAATGAGGGTGTAAGGGTAAAGTGGGTACAGCATTCATCTCCATGGAAACTGTATGTTTTTAGGATACCTAATCAACAAATGCAGCTACAGTTTCCCGATAAAGATCTAAAGGTGCAGGCGAAAATCAATAAAAGAGGCTACCAAGGTTTTATAGAAAATTTATAAAACATAGGCCTAACAGGAAACAGCTGAAATCTAATCTCGGTATTAGAGCTGAAATCTCATTAATTGAACAAATCTCGAGATAAATTTTTAATTGAGTTCAAGTTGAGAAATATTAGGAGTGTTCAAAAACTCTTTTAACTTTCCAATTCAAATAAAAAATTTGCACTTTAATTTTACTATCATTACATTATTTAAAAAAATGTACCAAATTCACTAGCCAAAGCAAGCAGACTGACCACCAATGTTTTTGGATATCTTGTTCAAGAACAGAGAAATGCATTGTGCAAAATAGTTTCTGAAACGCCAGTAACCCAACCATTCCATTTCATTTTAATTTTAAAAAGCTGCAAAGCAATGTTAAAAATTTACGCCGATGAAAGATCAGAGATTTGAAAACAGCTAATTAATTATATACATGAGTTTGTTTCCTTTGATCTACAAACATAGTAACCAATAAAAAATAATCACGCTTTCTATCAAGCGGTGCTTCTAATCGCGTTCTTATATGTAATCTTCCATTTTTCACTCTTTATTTTTTCCACACTTAAAATTCTTCAGCTGATCCTCACGCGCCTAACAAGTTTTAAGGCTGATTAAAAATAGAAGCTCTTAAAACATACTTGAAAAATTGATACAGGCTAAACCCATTTAGGGTTTCTTAAGAAGTAAATAAAAAAATTAAATCATGTCACCAAAAAAATTACAAAAACATGTAAATTATATTCAGTGAGAAATTTGGAAATCATTGAGACAAATCACTTCTTAATGTCCTCGTCTGCATTAGAATCATTAAAACAAATGACTGTAATCTTGGCTACTTGGCAGTTCATCAAGAGTACATTACGATTAGACTATCACTGTAATCACTGGGCGTGGAAACATGCTCACGCTACAAGACCGTAAACATTACGTTCATCGTTTCATCCCCAGATGGCAACCATGGTAATAAGCTTAAAGCCATCACGCAAACAAAATGTCAATCAATAATAAAGGCCAATATTGATCTCTACTAATTCCACTTACAAAAAATCAACTAGAAATAAAATTGGAACGTCCCGGATTACAATGGTAGTGAGGCATAAGCCAAAGCACCGACAAATAACTCATTACTAACGAGTATTTTTATATTTTTATATTTTTATATTTGTACACTTTAACACTGTAATGGCAAGAAAATCTGCCACAGACCTCAACTCGGTTTTTTTGTGAGTCGACCAGTTGTTAAATGCAAATGCAAGATTGAGTCCTCAAAAAAGTCGGCCCAAGACAGCAAAATGGGAGGTTAACTTAAGTTCTGGTACCACAGGCATACGCCTATCACCAAAATGAATGCGGAAAAAACATTATTATTATTATTATTATTATTATTATATTACTCAAAGAATTAATAGATTACTAGAAATAAAACCCTTCATCTATTGATAATATCCTTCTTTTAATGGACCCCTGAAGGACATTCATACGTCTACTATTCTAGTGTTTTGCTCATTTATCACACACTGCCAGATGGTGAATATTCAACTCCCCTTCTTTTCTCATCTACCCGTGCTCTCTTGGGCTTCACTTACCCTCCTGTCCTGGTCGTGGGCGCTTTGACTTTACTGGAAGCTTCGGATGATGGATCGACTCTTCCATCTGAAAACAAAGTGTGGGAAAAAGAATATAAATGAAAAAATAATCAATCGATGATGTGCTTTTAAAATTTTTAAATCTACTTGAGAAAAAAGAAATAAATCAATACAAGTTTCTAGTCGATATGAAATATGATGTTAAATGAAACAAATTTTTATTAATTGCTTTAAATTGATACTTCTGAGCCGGTTGAAAGCGCGGGTCCTTTACCTATGACTCATTAGCTCTAAACAACCGTACAGCTGCGGTTTAGTGAAATATGAGTAATGCACTAGAGAAATTACTATGCAGATACGATGTCGTCAACATTGTGCGCAAAGGGTAAGTGGAGACGGGTGTATAAGGACAAAGGAAATATATATAAGCTTATGTATATATAAAAAGATTTTCATTTCCTGCTTATGCCACACGGGACCCTCACCCTTATGATATCATGTGTAGAGTCGTGAAATTTATTGCTCCGACATGCAGCCAGAATAGAAAAGCTTAAAACAGTGCGAACCTGTGCTGGATGTATTGCGATTTACACCCGGCATTGCATCGACTGTGCTGTGGCATGAAATTGTATGGGCCCTATTCCAAGTACAAGTAGCATTGCGACAGCAAATCAAATTTCCTGAGGCTTTTCTCTCGGCAGACGACGTAATTCTATTATCTCGCGCATAACCCTAATGGGAGGCCTCCCTCCTCCCACACGACCAACCAAAAGGAGAAATGGAAAGAACGAGAGGAAAATTATGAGGCCATCCCTATTCGCGCTTGCAACAAGCGACGCGCTCTCGTAAACTTGATGAAAAATCACAGAAGTTTGCGTAACACCAACAAAGAACAGTCGGCTCCTTTCTCCGCTACTATCAATAGATTGCACAAGCGTCTAATGGAACTCCTGTCTTGACCTCACTGAAAAGTGTCTTTGAAATGGCAATGCTTTGCGTTCAAAATAAACAAATTTTGATAAATTTAAAGTCTTTCCAGGTTTATTCAGCCTTACTGCAAATGTTTAGGCTAAGAATAAACACAGGACAAATGCTGCTTAGATAACCATGGGAAAGCTGAAAACTTAAGACACTAAAACCATTAATTTCAACCGAAACGATGCTGAACAAAACCTTCACGTTTCAGAGACTCAATTACGCAATAATGGAAGCCATTAGTTTAGTCCTTCCCGTCTTTCTTCCCATCCAATACGTTGTCCAGTCACGCGAACAACGTCCGCGACAACGTCTATACTTTCTCAGGACAAATAAACTCTCAGGCCATACTTTTCATTTCAAGTGTTGAGATATAAAAAATAAAATTCTTTTTCTATTGTAAAATCGAATCTTTTTGCATCGAATAAACTATTGCATTTGCAGGAAGCATTCAGAAAGCATTAACCTTTTCGAATTGGAAAAGCATTTCGTGAAGATTACATTTTTTGTTTTAACTAGAAATTAAAATATCACACTTAATTCCGCAATGCGGAAAAAGAAAACTTAAAATCAATAAAATATTCTATTCGTTGTACTTCCCACTCTGCATAAACCAATATTTTGTAGTTTTCAAAAATTTAAAGAAAACAAATTAATATATTGCATACACCAAAAGCTTATTTGCAAAGAGATTAATATTTTGTTTTCATTTTTTATCAATTTCAATTTTGCTTTAAAAACATAAAAATATCTTGACTCCTCCTTTTTCCGTTTTTATGGTAATTATATCATAAGCATTTCTACTACGCCTTTTATTGATTAATAAAGCATAAACATGGTTTTAGCTATGTTTCCACATAAAAAAAATTCTACACTTTTATAAATCTGTATAAAAATGTTTGGAAGTAATTAAAATAAAACTTCGTATGTTGAAAATTTAATCTCATCGGTAATAACATTTTTCAGATTCAAGTCTTAGATTTTTTCAAAGTTTAGTACAGCTATATTTAGAAAAATGGAAATGAAAAGCTGAGAAATGCATTCCGAAGAAACGAGCAACTAATCAAAGTGCACACTCCTCAACTGACATGCCTAATTCAAATTTATGCTTGGAAATTTGCATTTCTTTTTCTTCTTTCGACTCGGTTGAAAAATTTATAGGTGTGGAGAAATGATAGTTAAGAGAAATGCCACAATTACATTAAGCATGAATCTGCAAAGCCAAACCATATCTACCTAAATCAATGCAATTTTAAGATTAGAAGTTTGCAAACAAAGAGAGTCGTAATTGCAAAACACAAAGTTTTGGTAATAAATTGTTGCTAAAACATTAGAATCGACATCTTCTGACAGCAACTTTGCATTTAAGCACCAATTTCACTTGTCAGAACCAATTGCGAGATAATCCCTTGCCATAAACACGATAATACCAAGTGTTAGTATTTTGAGCTACGATCACATGACACAATTGGTTTCAGATAAACTGCATCGCGTCAACATTCCTTTCCTAATGTCACTATTTGTTTGAACCACCCAATATTTTACCACTAAACTCTTTTTCTTTTTTTTGCATCGTCTTTTTTTCGTTTCGGTAATCTCCCTAAACCAATGTAAGCCCACATTCGTTGCTTATGTCGAGTGCACAAGAAGAGGATCAAAAACTGGCCAGTTGGAAAACACCACCTGATATACCTGAGATCACGTTTTCCACTCACCTAAGCCTGGCTGACTGCGTTTTAGACTCGAACTCCATGTATTGTACGAATCTGACGGTATTTGATTCGGTTGTGTTATATTGCCTAACAAATACAAAAAAAAAGAAGAAAAGTTAAATATTTAAATAAATTTATTTAATAAAAGTTAGAAATTAATCGTTGGTGCAGTACGGCACATATTTTTATTTAGCTCGAATTAAAATTGTGACTATGGTACCTTATTATAAATCTCATTATAAATTACTCATCCCCGGAAAAATAATATAAACAACCACCCCACTTTCAACCTGAAGTTATAACTAAAAGATAACTTCCATCATCTGTCAGGGTTCTCACAGGGGTGAATGGCCCTTTTTGAATTTTTCTCGCTCTTAAAAGATGCTTCTTAAATTATTGAACACAGTAGATAATAAATAAAAGCACTCAAGAGATAGGAAGCAGAGCGTTGCGTTTGTTTTGAAAGATCTTCTGGCCACAGTGTGAATGTGATAAAGCCTGTCTCTTCTTTTTCCTTATTTTAAACATGCATGATGAAAACTAAGACCGACATCAGTGGCACATCATACTTGGTGGCTCTGAGTATGACCCCAAATTTATAGAAATCAGATCAAATCAAAATAAGCACAAAAATGTTTCATTTTATTTTATTTGTACTTATAGTAATCTACATTCCCTGCCACGAAATTGGAATAACGAAAACAACAATAAATTCTTCATCAAAACAAATAAAATAAAAAGCAGTTCCCTTTCTCTGAGAAAAATAATATTTTTATTCCTTGAAAATGGACAAGAAAGGAATAACACAAAAAAAATTCAGTCATTTAGTGTGAGTTTTTCATTCAAAACTAGCAATTTGAACATGTGACATGAAATTAGATATTCAAAATTATGACATGAAATTGGAATATTGGGGAAAACTAAGCCATATGGTTCCATAATGTTGCAAACTAGCTTGCATGTGACAAGAAAAGGGTTGAAATTAGTAAACCAATCCTGTCAAAGATGGAAACACTGAATCCATACACCAATACCAACAGAAGCATCTCAACATGGAAAAGTGAAAAAATCGCTCTCAATGTGAAAAAAAAGCTTGCATTGATTAATTATTTACCGAAGGGTTAA
>JAQIXU010000891.1:0-23333 GCA_034701245.1 Strigamia transsilvanica | reverse complement strand
CCCCAAGGCCTGCCGCCCCTCAAGGCCTGCCGCCCGTGTGTTGGGCACACCCAACACACGCGCTTGGCGCGGCCCTGCGTACGTCGCTACAACATATCGTTATGGCGACGTCATGTCGTAGCTACGTACACCAAATATCTTTATTTTTCAACAAAGGTCGCTCGATATTTTTCAATTTTTCGTGAAATTTTTATTTTTCTTGAAATTTCAACAGTTGTTCATGAAATTTCCACAGTTTTCCACGAAATCTTTCAATTTTTCATAAAATTTCAACAGTTTTTCATCAAAACTTAGATAAAACCACAAAAACCAATTTCGAAAATCCAATTTTTGTTTCTGGAATGTCGCTAAAACGTCATTCACTAAACCGTACCAAAATCGCTTAAGCGGGCGTCGGTAAAGTAAACCGAACCCAATGCAATTTGAATTTTATTTTATCTATAGATAATGCTCAGCTTCAGTCTCCGATGGGCAGCGGGGGCGACGAAGACGAAAGCGTGAATTTGAAAACGAAAAAATCGACCGCTACTTTCATGCAATCGGCCGTAAATTATTAAAAAATGGATTTTTTTAAATTAAATTAAATTTAATTTGTTTGTAGAAAATGTTTTTGAGCAATAGCAAAGAGTTGGACGGCATCAACAACCTCGATTTCGGCGATATTCTTTCGAGCGGCTCCGGTTTGATGGAACTGACGGTGATTGGCGCGCGCGATTTGGTCGCCAAGGATTTGAACGGGTTCAGCGACCCCTACTGCGAAGTGAAGATCAATAACGAGTGCGTTTTCAAAACGAGTATCAAAAAGAAGACGCTGAATCCGAAGTGGGAAGAGACGGCCACGTTGCAGTTGCCGAAAGCGGAAGACACGTTGGCTGTGGTATGAATTGCGTTTGGAAGAAAGTTGAGATTTTTCAAATTGTTTTATTTTTTTTTTAGATTGTTTGGGATCGCGATCCGTTGGGAATGAGAGATTTTCTCGGCAGCGTCAATTTGAAACTCAAAGAAATTCGGGAGATCTCATCGAACGTAATTATTAATGATAAAAATGAATGTTTTACCATGAAAACGTTTGTTTTGACCATGAAAACGTTTGTTTTGACTATGAAAACGTTCGTTTTGACTGTGAAAACGTTTATTTTTATCATGAAACGTTTGTTTTTACGTAATCGAATTAAGTTCTGGGCCCGAATAAGGGCCCGGGCCCTTATTCGGAGCTAATTTTAATTTTTCTTTTTCAGAATAAACCCGATTGGTTTACATTGGAGGACACGAAAACTGGCGAGATCGAGCTTAAGATTAAAGTTATTTCCGAGGACTTTGAGGTGAGCAGAGAGCAGATTTTACGCTCTACTTCCTTCGAGGAACCATTGTAGTTGCGAACTATTCATTCATCGTATATATATTTATTCATTTGATTTGTTTTGTTTGATTTTAACCGCACAAGTACAATTTTTATGATTTCGCCTTTTTGTGTTGTTATGTTGTTGTTGTCAGTTGCAGGAGGGTGAGAGAGGCGCTTCTGTAGATTGTAATCAGGTAAATTTGCACGTTTTGATTCGAAAAAAAAACAGCTAAACATCCTAACTCCTGTAACGAAACACGTTGGAATTGCTTCTATATAGTTTATTTCATATTTTATTTTGTCGATTTCAAGTCTTGACATTTTATTTTTATTTTATTTATTTTATTTATTTTATTTTGTAATTATTAACAAACTAAATAAATATTTTTTCAAATAATCAGTTTTTTTTTACTCTTCGACTTGAGCATTAACGACTTGCACTAAAATTAACTCGATCGACAATTGATTTTGTACATTTTGTGACGTTTAGATGCTAAAATCGCCGACGAGTCCCCCGCCGAACGTGAACGCGAATATGAATTTCAACAGCAAGCCGCCATTGCCCACGAGCAGTGTGCCCGTCAACCGGAAGCTTCCGCTGGCCGTTCCGTCGCCGATTCCGCCGAGGAAACCTTCCAGTATGGCGTTGAGCGTGAGCGGCGCTGGGGATAATGGATCCATTTCGTCGCAGTCGATCGAATTGCCGCGGATTGAGGTGGAGGAGGAGATCGTCGAGGATATTTGTTCGCGGCTTCCGACTCGAGTCGATGTCGACGAAATGAGGTGCAGGAGTCAGCAGAGTCCGGACGATGGGAATTTGAAAAGTAACTCGAAATCGAATGTGAGGTCGACGCCCGAATATTCCAGCATCCGCGCCATGAAGCAGAAGGTCAATTTAGTTATGCCTCGACCGTCCAAACACTCAAATAATTTAATTTTTTGGTATTTCTAGATGAAATTGGGTTTTGCCCATCCGCTGCGACGATTTCGATCAGAGGCCAGCGTTCACGAACCCAAAGCGAAATCGATGCGCGATCGGGTGACGGTCGAAACCCGCGACGCGTCGGTGCCCGCCAACGATTTTGACACGTAAGAATTGTCAATTTCTAATGAAATTCGAAATTAAAGTTTTGTTTATTTATTTATTTATTTATTTATTTTTGGTTTTAGACTCGTTCAAGCAACTTCCCATCCCGATATCTCGAAACTTGTTCACTCCCCTGACGATAAAAAAGAAAGTCGGTCGCGTTTTTTTAATCTTCAAGGTCGCGTCGTTCAGGGACTGGGATTTCAAGCGTCGCAGCATCTGATTTGCTGTCGAGTTCGGCTGCACAGGTATAGAAAAGCTTGCGCGCAAATTGAATGAAAAAATTGTGATTTTATTTTCATTTTTTCCTTTTTTTGTAGAAATGTCGAGAAAAGTTCGAGATCCGTGAGCGGCAAGACGATCTGCAAGTCGGCGCTCGTTCCGTCGTCGCTCAACCCGCGATTCGACACGGAGTTCCAGATGGATTCGTCGTCCGGCGTGTCCAAGAGCGCCGTGCTCGTTTTCGACATCCGCAACGAGAAGAAGGAAACGATCGCGACGAAAACGCTCGTTTTGAAGGAACTGTTCGATACCGAGGCTCAAACTCAAGAAGTGACCGATTGGTTCGTCCTGTCGAACGGGGCGAAATTGGAGCTGCAACTTTCGCACGGCAAAGCGATCGAGAAACGGCAATCGTCCAGTCGGTTGTTTCGTTCGTGGTCGGTGCATCGTATCGGTAAAATCTAAGAATTATCTGTCGACGTACAACAAAACTTATTTTTTGATATACAAATTTGAGTGTTGTCTTTTTTTTCTATTTTTTGTATTTCAACGTGATTTAAAGAAATATTTCGTACTTAAATTGATTTTATTCATTTCGAAACAATCATTAAAATGTGTTTTATAAAAATAAATAAAAAGTTGCGGTCCAAAATGCTGTGAAACTAAAAAGATTCATTCCTTCAGATTCTGGCAGTATCTAGCCACTGCCAGATGACCCAGAACAAGAAGAACCACAACAAATTGGTCGAAATCACAAGTAACTTCCGTTTTGTCCTCCAGAATTCGCCTGAAACCCGTCCGGTTTCGCGATTTACCACTTGGTGGTCAAAACCGGAAGTGCCATGAATGCACACGCGACGTTCCTTGAATGACAGCCAATCAGTGGCTTCCAATGTAACGTCCGTTTTAGCGACCAGAGCAAACCAGAAGTCATTCTTTGGTGAAAATAAAGTCATCTTGTAGAACAAATTGAAAACAACTTTGGGTGACATTTTTTCCTCACTCTTTATTGAAAATGGAAAACATTGGAAACTTGGTTGTGTGTCCAAAAATCAGTTCAAATTAAACAACACGTGTCTTGAAATCTTTTTTTTAGCGTTAATTCAAGTTTTTCTTCGAGTTTTTTTTGGAGTTTCCGTTGAAGTATTGGTATGAATTTTCCTGCCAATTTCTCTGCATAGTTTTCTGCAAATTCTTTGACAATTTTTTTTTGAATTTCTTTTTGCAGTTTTCCTTTGAATTTTTTATCAAATTGTTCAGCAAATTCTTCCTCAAAACATTCAGAAAATTCTTCTGCATAATTTTGAGCAATTCCTTCTGCATACTCTTCAGCAAATTCTTCTGCATAATTTTCATTAAATTCTTTTGAAAATTTGTTGGAAATTTTTTTTACAAATTTTTTGGACAATTTATCTTGAAATTTACCTTGAAATAAGAAGCAAATTGTACGAATAGAATAATAACTAACTAGAACTCTACCTTCTATTTCTATTTTCTCTTCCCGCGACATTTTCCTTTGATTTAATTCAAATAATGGCGCGTACAATCACTAATGACACAATAATGTACGAGTTCTCCGTCTTATGCTAGTTCATTTTATGACGTCACACAATCATTTTGTTTACGCCAGTTCATGTTATGACGTCATATTATTTGATTTTTCTGTCCACGCTAGTTAATTTCATGACGTCAAACCTAATAATGGCCGTATTTACAGACAGATTCTTTGGTGAAAATAAAGTCATCTATTTTACTCATCTTTTCGAACAAATTGAAAACAACTTTGGGTGACATTTCAATTGTAAAGTTCACACTTTATGAGAAATTACTTTTTTTTCTCACTCTTTATTGAAAATGGAAAACAACATTGGAAACTTGGTTATGTGGGGCAGAAGACAAATCATGCGGAACTATTGTCTTGTGGCCCACCCGAACTTTACAAAAATCAAAACAAACTACACTTGTCTTCAAATCTTTCTTTTAGTGTCTCTAGAAGTTTTTCTTGGAGTCTTCGTTCAAGTATTGGTTGGAATTTTCCTACCACTTTCTTTGCATATTTTTCCGCAAATTCTTTGAAAAATTTTTCTTGAGATTCTTGGAGTTTTCCTTTGGATTTTTTAGCAAATTTTTTAGCAAATTTTTTAACAAATTTTTCACCAAAGTCTTCTAGATGATTTTCAGCAAATTCTTCTGCATAATTTTCACCAATTTCTTCTGCATACGTTTCATCAAAGTATACGGAAAAACTTTCTGCAACTTTTTCGCAAAATTCTTCTGAAAGTTTTTCTTGAAAGTTTTCTCGGTGTTTTCCTTTGAATTTTTTAGCAAATTTTTTAGCAATTTTTTCACCAAATTCTTCTAGATGATTTTCAGCAAATTCTTCTGCAGAATTTGCAGTTGCACCAATTTCTTCTGAATATTCTTCAGGAATTTCTTTTAACAATTTTTCGGAAAATTTATCTTGACATTCATTTTGAAATAAAAAGCAAATCGTACGAATTTGAATAACTAACTAACTAACTAGAACTCTACCTTCTATTTCCTCTTCCCGCGACATTTTCCTTGGATTTAATTCGAATAATGGCGCGTACAGTACAATCGCTAATCACGAGTTGTCAGTCTTATCCCTACAATAGTACATTTTATGACGTCACATTATTTGATTTTTCTGTTCGCGCTAGTTAATTTCATGACGTCATCATCTGATAATGGTCGTATTTAAAATACAGACAAAATACTGATTGCTACTTTAATTTATTCGAAAATTTGAATACATTCTCGAATTAAAAGGAAAGAAATCGAAACATTGGCTACAGTCACTATTTACATCACCGAAACAACAATTAAACGGCGGTTACGACTCGGTTTACTCGCTGGGAGCCTCGCCGCCATCGCGATTCCTGTAACTTCTCAAATGCGCCATAATCCACATCGGAGTAGTGATAATTGCGGCCACGATAAACGCTCCGTGAACACATTTTTCCTGCAACAAAAAAATCCAATTTAATGTTACAAATCGTGATAAAAATCGAATATTTTGCTAACACTAACCGCAAACGGAATTCGCACTGTCGGAGGCCCTGACACCACGTAAGTTCGTCGCGGAATCAGAATCTGATTCATCGCTGAATTGGTTTTGCTCACAACTGCACGTAAAGCCGACATGTTCGTAATTTTTCTCTTCAAATTCCAAACTCGCAACACTCGAAAATGTGAATCTCAATATGGCGGACCGCTCCGTAAATGCAGTTGCGCAGAAACTGAACTTTTATTTATTCATTTATTTTTTTTATTTTGTATTGAATGAAAATAAAACATTATTTTAAAATTAAAACAGTAATTTATTAATTCTTAAATCTAAATATCCATTAGAATTACATAGTTTATATTTTTCCACATTAGGTTGCCACGTGACGTGAAATTGATTCCAAATTTCCAATATGGCGTTATAAACGCGACGAAAATTGTTTTGCTCGGTTCGCGTCGATTTTCGCGTCGTTGAATCGCGACTGCGACAGAATTTTTCAACTAGTGGTACGTATACACGACCGTTGCTTTATTCGCCGAGCGATTTCCGTCCGATCGGACCGAAATGTCAACCTTTCTCGACACTTAACATTTTCCCCCATTCATTTCCGCACATTTATTAATAATTTATTTATTTAAACGAAATTTAATCAATCTCGGTTGTAATTTGACATTTTTAATTCACAATTGGCAATTCGGAGCCTCGTTAAAGACAAGCGATGTACTCGGAGCGTCCCGATGCCGATTCAAGAGGAAGTGGGCAATAAATGGTCGATGAGGCGTGTTGTGTTTTAGTCTGTCAGTAAAACGGACTTCGTCCTGTGTGTAGCCAAACGACGAGCACTCGACCGGAAAAACAAATTTATCGTCCGAATTTGTCGTTTCGGCTCAATCGCGCACACTTTTCGCCCAGTTTTTGTATTTTAAACGCGAAATAATCAGTCTGGGCCGTCCCGGGCGAAATGGAAAAGGTGGAGCAGGTTTTTAAAATTTGCGGACGGAATTTGGGTAATTTCCCGTGTTTTTAATTCGTTCGTTTACTTTTTCTTTCCGGAATGATGGTTATTATTTAATTATTTATTTATTTATTCTTCAGTTTGCATTTAATTTAAATTTGGATGCCGATCGATTTGTTTTTCCGTATCGCTTCCACCACCTTTTCGATGAACCCATCGCGAGAACAAGTGGAAAGGAGAAAAGAAACAAAAAAACATTGCACTCGAATAAAAATTCAAAACTAAAACTAAAACTAAAAAAAACCCAGAAAAAAATCCCAAATATTTCATTCCAAAAACCCCCAAAACGACGAAGTAAATCCAAAACTACCATGACACCTGTCAGCGCATTCATTTTCCTTTCCCCCGCCGCCATCTTAACCGTCACCATAGCAACAACACAATAACTCTAATGGCCGCCGTTTGTTTATCCACAGATGACTACGCAGTGATGCGGGCCTGCTGTACCGGAGACGAGTCAGGGACGTGATGGGGACGAACACGTCCTCGTTAGTGAGTGGTGGCCACCACCAACAACACCAACAGCACCACAACCGCTACCAGCCGCACCATACCCTCGACCCGGACGAAACCCACCACGACGAGCACTGGCCGAGCGGCGTGTCCGTCTCGGGCACCTCGGAGCACCTCTCAGCGCTCGCCATCGCCAAGGACAATAAAAAACGTCGCATGGCCGGCTTCGCGACCCTCCGCAAAAAACTAGCGATGCGCAGGCGCCGCTCGAGCAAATCCTTCGACCACGTGCGCACGATCCGCGACCTGGTGTCGGAGTGGACGCCGCGCGAAGTCCACGCGCTCGTCGAGGAGTACGAGGCGGCCGGCGCGCTGCGGGAGCTGGTGGCGCAGGCCGAGGCGGCGCGCCCCCCCGCGCCCGCCTTCCAGCAGGACCTCAGTGACCTCTACGACATGAAGTACTGCACGGACGTGGAGCTGGTGTTTCGCGGCACCAGCTTCGCCGCGCACCGCGCCATCTTGTCGGTTCGCTGCCCCTACTTCCGCGAGCTGCTGTCGCGGTGCGGCGCGCGCGTCGCCGTGGACACGCGCGCAAAGGGGGCCGTGGACTGCGCGACGTTCTCGTCGCTGCTGCGGTTTTTCTACACCGGTCAAGTGCCGTCGGGCGCGTCGCGGGCGCACCAGCTGGACGTGCTCGAGTTGATGACGCTGGGCGACGAGCTGGGCACGCCGAACGCGCTCGAGCACGATCTGCGCCACTTGCTGGACACGGGCGAGTACGCGGACGCGGTGCTGGTGTTCACGTCGGACGTGTTGTCGGGGTCGTCGTTGCAGCAGTCGCCGTCGGACGGCGGCGGCGGCGGCGGCGAGCGGGTGGGGTTGGGGGTGTTGGGGGTCGCGGGGGGGTGTCAGGGGGAGTATGGGTTCTCGACGGCGCCGCGGCTCGAGTTGCCGTGCCATAAGGCGATTTTGTCGGCGCGGTCGCCGTTTTTTCGTAATTTGATTCAGCGGCGAGCGCGGTCGGGCGAGGAGACGACGGAGCGGGCGTTGCGGACGCCGACGCGGATTGTGCTGGATGAGTCGGTGATTCCGAAGCGGTACGCGCGGGTGTTGCTGCACGCTATTTATTTGGATACGGTCGAGTTGACGGGGATTTTGAGGGGGAGTCCGTCCAACTCGTCGCTGTCGGAGGTGCAGGCGATGGTGGCGGGGAGAAGTCACCATCCGTCGTTGACGGAGGAGGCCATGGAGATCTATCAGATCGGACGTTTTTTGGAGTTGGACGTCCTTGCTCAAGGTGAGTTGGAAAAGATGGTTTTGGTGATTTTTTGGAAGGTTTTTTGGAATTGGAATTGAAAATTCGAAATTGGTTCGGCGAATGATACATTATGTTTCTCCGTGGCGCATTGTTGAGGTGGTATGTGGACACGGAATAATGACCAAAACGGAATTTAAACGCAACGGTTTGGGCGTTTTTGGGCTCTTTGGTCACGTTTTAGGAGAGTTTTTTCGAATTAAAACAGCAAAAAGTGGCCAATACGCGGACGAAACGTGACCAAAGAGCCGAATACATGTTATTTTTCAACGTTTTGATGATTATTCGGCGCTTTGAAGATGTTTTGGTCATGTCACTTGACCAAAATGCGGACGAAACGTCACCAAAGAGCCGAATAATGACCGAAACATCACCAAAGAGCCGAATACGTGTTATTGTTCAGCGTTTTGGTGACGTTTTGATAATTATTCGGCTCTTTGAAGATGTTTTGGTCATGTTACTTGACCGATACGTACCAAAACGCGGACGAAACGTGACCAAAGAGCCCAATAATGACCGAAACGTGACCAAAGAGCCGAATACATGTTATTTTTCAACGTTTTGGTGATTATTCGGCTCTCTGAAGAGGATTTGGTCATGTTACTTGACCAAAACGAGGATGAAACGTCACCAAAGAGCCGAATAATGACCGTTTCATCACCAAAGAGCCGAATACGTGTTATTTTTCATCGTTTTGGTGATGTCTTGATGATTATTTGGCTCATTGAAGATGCTTTGGTCATGTTAGGTGACCAAAACGGAAAAAAAAGAAACAGTGGGACACCACTACTCTTTTTTGTAAATTGTAATTTGTATCCGAAGTGTATGCAAAATGTTTTGCATCGATTGATTTTCTTTGTTCTTTACTTCTCGCAGGTTGTGAAGACATCATTGCCGATAATTTGACGGTGGAGAACGTGGTGGGCGTGCTCAAGTGGAGCGAGCAGCCGCACGGCTCGGCCTGGGTGCACCGACAAGCGACGCATTTCCTGCGCGAGGAATTCCAAGCGGTGGCCGCATCGTCGGTGCTGCTCGAGATGGACCGCTCGCACCTCGTCGCGGCGCTGCAGTCGGACTACCTGCAGGCCAGCGAACTGGAGGTCCTGCAAGCGCTGCTCAAGTGGGGCGAGCACCAGCTGATCCGGCGCATGGAAGAAAGAGGTCCGACTGCAAAATTTATGCAAATTATGCAAATTTTTATTCGAAATTTATCCCGCAGAACCGAATTTATTGAGTCACACGGCGCACAGCGTGACGAAAAAAGGCGCGAAGAAGCGGGAGCTGAACGACGGCGAGCTGCGGGACGTGCTGGCGGACCTCCTCCCGCTCGTGCGGGTCGCCCAGATCCTTCCGCCGGACCACGAGCTCGTGGCGCAGTGCGTGCGCCGGCGCCTGATCGCGCAGAGCTGCGTGGCGCAGCGGCCCGGCTCGTGGATCCGGCCCGGCAACTGCAGCAAGCCGCGTCTGTTCATGCCTTACGTGGAGGAAGCGAAAGCGATGCTGGAGGAACGCGTGGCGCAGGACTCGGAGCTGGCGCGGCTGCGGCTGCAGCTGCGCCACGTGCGCATGTCGCACATCCCGGACACGCTGTACATGGTGCAGGAGGACGAGCAGCCGGCCGCGCACTACTCGACCGCCAGCGTGGACGTGGTGGCGGGCGCCATCCCGGTGCCCGACCCGGACACGCTGCGCGCGATGCTCAAGCGGGAGGCGCAGCTGCGACAGACGCCGTGCTGGCGGCGCGCCGTGTCGCTGCTCAAGACGAACCGCGCCGACGTGGCGCGACAGATCCAGCTGCGGGTCGTGCGCGAGTTCAACTTGCCCGACGCCGTGGCCGAGGTGCTGCAGAGCGCCTCGTACTTTTATTCCGAGGGGCCGGCGGGTGCGGACACCGCCGGCACGGAGAGGGCTCCGTACGAGTGCATGGAGACGTATATTGGGAGTTCGTTCAGCCCTTATCATCGTCATAACCACAATCACCACAGGCGCCATCAGGTGACTGAATTTGAAGTGAATTTGGAGTGTAGCGTAGCGTGATTAACTGAAGGGATTCTAAAGATTCATACAGATTCGGAAAGATTTGCAAGGATTTGATGGGATTCAGGCAGGATTCAGGCAGGATTTGCGATTATTTTTTAAAGTGAATATGAATGCGAGTATTCACTAGGCAGCGATGCAGTTTTGTGCCGGTACTGCACAAAATGTACCGCGGTATCGGTACGCGGTACCGCGCACCGGGCCAAAAGTACCGCAGTGCCGGTACTGTACCGGTACCAAAAATTGCGGTACATGAGAAACCGCGAGATCATCTTTAGTGACGTTTCGGTCATGTTTTGGGATCTTTTCTGGTAACGTGACCAAAACGTAACAAAAAAATATTATATTACAATCTTGTGTTTTCTCGTGTACCAGTACCGGTACTCCCATGATTTTTTTCCCGGTACTGGTACCGGTACTTCTGCCCCCAAAAAGTACCGCAGCTGCGGTACCGGTAGGAGGGAGATCTGGGTTTGACGCCGAGCTCATGACTCCTCAACTGATGAAATATAGGCATGGTTATACCATTGAATTGATTTCCTGAATTGATGAAGCTTAGGAACTCTTTCGGTATTGTCCGCCATTAGTCCGCAAAAAGGTTTAGCACAACTCCGATTGTGAAAAAATGGCGGTTTGGGAACTCCTTCAGTTAATCATCCTAGGGTGCAACTAAGAATATTATGAAAGTTTGACTCGAACACTTTTTTAAATTATTTATTTATTTATTTATTTAAAGGTGGCAGAAACGAGCGAGGGGCATCTGAGTGACACAATGCCAGACATCGCGATGGCCACCGCATCGCTGAGTCAGCTCGGGTTCCAGGAACTGGGCGAAATGGAGCTGGATTTAGGCGACCGCACCAACCATCATTCAGCGAGCATGTTTCTTTGATACGGCCAAGGCTCGATCGTGCCTTTCTTTCCATTGAACAAAAAGAACAAAACTGCTTTTCGTTCGTTTTAAGTGCAATCATCGAGATTTTTAAGCGATACATGAATTCCATTGCATTCTTTCCCCTCATTATTTCAATCGTTGTGTTTTCTTTTGATTTCTTCCTCTTGTTGTTGTTGTTGTTGACGATGTAAATAACCGCGAACCTGAACGGCGCGGCGAGCATGTTATTTTTGTATATTTTCCCCGAGTTGTTTTCTGGACATTTCGAAAGGAAAAAAATGATGTTTTCTACCGTAATTGCAGTCGATTGAGCAATAAAAACCATTTTTATATATCCATTTAACTAAAAAAGGCAAGTTTTCTTAGTCTTAAACTGGTAAAATAGGAATCGCGACGTGAACTTCGTCCGACTCGACGTCGATCGCGTCGAACACGTTTTCGTCCAACCGGTTGAGAGTCTCGACCGCGATCCACTTCGCGACGCCGTCGAACGGATCGCCCGTCCGGACGTCGATCTTCTCGATGTCCGTCGGCACGACCAACCGATACGCGTGCAGGAACATCCGGTACGACGTCGTGTCCCTGCGGTCACTGTACGTGTAGTCCCCGACGATCGTGTGTCCGATCTCGGCGCAGTGGACGCGAATTTGATGCCGGCGACCCGTGATTGGTTTGATGAGCAACTTGGACGCCGGGTACCCGTCGTAGACCCCTCGCTCGAGGACCAGCAGCTTCGTGCGCGCCATTTTAGCGCGCTCGCAGTAGCGCCGGTCCCACGTGCACATCCGGTGCGTGTGGTTGGGGCGGCGGTCCTGGCCGATGCCCGCGTCGATGGACAGTCGCTCGTGGCTCGGATGACCGCGCACGAGCGCCAGGTAGTATTTGCGGCTCGCGCGACGAGTGAAGGCGTCGACGGCCGACGCCGCCGCGCGTTTGTTGAGCGCCACGCACAGCACGCCGGACGTCGAGTAGTCGAGGCGGTGCGGGAAGTGGAAACCGAAGGTCAGTTTTGGGTTGACCAGCGAGGGGAATCGCTTGGCGAGTTGTTTTTCGACCGATTTCGGCCAGTTTTCGCCGTTGAGCACCAAGTCGTAGTCTTTGTTGATGATGAGGTAGTCGGCGCTTTGGTGGATCACGTGCACGTCGTGCGCGAAGAGGCGCGAAAACCACGCGAAGATTCTGCGAGTTTGGAAAGAAAATGGTCGAGGTTAGTTTTTTAAGTGATGGATGGCGGTTTTATTTAGTTTTATTTAATTACCGGCGGAGTTGCGGCCATAAATGGGCCAGTGTTTTGATGTAGAAGGACATTTCGGGCGACGGCGACTTCTGGCGACGGGAAAGGGAAGTTGAGTTGAGCGTGCGCAGTGGATTCGGTTTGTTTTGTGTTTTGTGTTGGTTGTTGGATCGAGTATAGAAGCGGAAAATCGTAGCGCGAGGCGGATTATTAACGCTTTTAAAGCTCTTCGACGCGAGATGGAAGCGATGGGTGCCGACGTTAGTCAGAAAATAAGGGTTAGTTTGACGTTTTCTTCTTTTATTTCGTCGTGACTTGTTGATCGGTTTATTTTCGTTTTATTTCCGTTTCAGTCCGCTATCAAAGCCAAGTTGATCGAATTAGGAGTGTATATTGGTGAGAATACAATTGCGATGCTATTTGAGGGGAAAACAGATTGATTTTGTGTTTTTTTTCGACAAATTTTCAGACGACGAGTTGCCCGACTACATTATGGTGATGGTGGCCAATAAAAAGACGAAGGGACAAATGGACGATGATCTGCATCTTTTCCTGGCGGCAAACACGTCGAAATTCACTACGTGGTAATTTCAAATATCACGATAAATCAATAGTTTAATTAATTAATCGATTGGTTGATTAAATGTTCGCGTTTTCGAAGGTTGCACGAAGTTTTGGAGCGATTACAGTCGGTTACTTCGGGTAAAATGCGTGAAATTCGTTTATTTTAATGGAATAAATATTGATTTGTTTGTTTTTTGTGTAGATTCGGTCGTTAAGAAGAGCAATCAAGCTGCAACGGCGCAAGAAATGGATAATTACGACGTCCAAGACGAAATCCTGGCTCTTAAAGCCGAGCAGGAAGAAGGTGACAATCGTTTATGACAGAGGTTCCCAATCATTTTAAGATGGCGTACCAGTAGGTCAAACACCAAGAATCCAAACAAAAATGAAAAATCTCCACAAATTACAGTCAAAAATCACTAAATCACTAAATCCAACACCAAAAATCCATAAAATTTAAACATTTTCCTCAAAAATATCAAAATTTCCTCAAATAAAACCAATATTTCATTCAAAAAATGAATAATTTTCCTCGAAAAATTAAAAACTTTAGTGAAATATCAAAATTCCCTTAAAAAAATCACAAAATCAAACAAAAATACAAAAAATAGTCAAAATCTCCTCAAAAAAATCAAATTCTTGCACAAAATATCAAAAATCCACTCATCGCATACTGGTACACACGCCACAGGTTGGGAACCCCTAATTTATGACGTCTAAATTAATCAAATCGATTAAATTTTAGACGATCTGCTGGCCGAGGAGTTGGCGCTGAACAAACCGTCGAACGATTCTTTGCCGTCAAAAGAGCGGCGAAAGCAGAACGTGGTGTCGCCAGTCCAGAGAGCGCCAGCCCGTGCGACCAAGCGATCCGTTCCGGCTCCAACCGCGATGGCGACTGCGACGGCGCAACCGCTTCAAAAGCGTCGCGCGCCGCCCAGTTCGACGGTGGGCGCCGTTCTCTCGCGACCGGTCGAGAGCGACGAAGAGGACGAGACAAATTTCCACAGCACGGGGATCGCGAGCGTGGTGAAGATCTCGGCGCGACGCTCGAGCGTGCCGCCCAATCTGCAGGCCAATAAGAACCTTCTGATGCGGGCCGTCGCCGAGGCGAAAAAGTCGATGCTCGAAGCGTCCAAGAACAGCAAAAATAGTAAAAGAAATTGGGAATGATTTGCGGGGGAATGTTTTTTGTCGAATGAATTGAATTTGTGTTTTTGTAAGGTTCGGAGATCGCGGAGGATGTGGCGCCGAGACCGCAGTTGTTTACGAGGAAACATCGAGCGATGATGATGATGATGCCGGCGTCGGCGTCGAATCCAAATGCGGCAGTGGTTTTGCCGCGCAAGTCGACGGTGGGCGTGGATGCGGGCGTGGACGCGGTCGTGGTTGGGGATGCGGAGGAGGAGTTTATGCAGCTGGATGATGCGGAGACGAAGCGATGCATTATCGCCGATAATGAGTAATTGATGATGAATTGCTTTAGATTTAAGGGTTCTTTTTGCATCGGCACTAAAATTTTTAAACTAAAAATTGAAGTTTTAGACTAAAACTAGACCAAATATTGATGTGTTTATACAAAAATTGACATTTTGGCAGAAAAGTTGGCATTTTAGCTGAAAAGTTGACATTTTAGCCGAAAAGTTGACATTTTAGCTGAAAAGTTGACATTTTAGCTGAAAAGTTGACATTTTAGCCGAAAAGTTGACATTTTAGCTGAAAAGTTGACATTTTAGCTGAAAAATTGACATTTTAGCTGAAAAATTGACATTTTAGCCGAAAAGTTGGCATTTTAGCCGATAAATTGTCGTTTTAAACAAAAATTGACATTTTAACCGAAAAATTGACATTTTAAACAAAAATCGACATTTTAGACCAGGGTTTGGCAAACAATTTTTGTAAAGGGCTAAATAGTAAATATTTTAGGCACTGCGGGTCATAGAAAAAACAATTATTTTTCGATGTATATTTTTAAAAAAAAGAGAGAAACACGATTTTGTTACTAATTTTGAATCAAAAACGGGTGCAAAACTTTCCATTTATGATTTCGACCAATGAAACGTTGCAATGATAACTGATTAGCTGATAAAGGGTCAATTTTTGGGCTAAAACTCGATTTTTTTTATCATCGCAACGACAAACTAGTGTCTCGACCAGTACCGTCGTTATCGTTTTTTCTTTTTTAATTTGCTTGCTTCGAATCGATTTGATTTAATTGGATGTTGTATTTTTAGGAATGAAAATAAGAACGTGGTGAGTCCGACTTTCATCGTGACGCTGGACGGCGTCGATCCGACGACATTTTCGTCCAAACAGATGGTTTTTAAGGAACAGCGATCAATTTCGGAGTCGGAGTTGATCGATTTCGACGAGGACGAGTACGAGATGTTGATCGACAGCGACGAGGTCGAGAATTCCGACAAGAATTCGAAAAGCACGGAAAGATGTAAATATTGGCCGATATGCAAGAATGGCGCCGAATGTTCGTACCAGCATCCTTCCGTACAGTGCAAGTGAGAAACGGCTTAGCCCAAAAATGCATTTTTTTGTCCCAAAAATGCACTTTTAGGTCCCAAAAATAAATTTTTTTAGTACAAAAATGCACTCTTTAGTCAGAAAATGCACTTTTTTGTGCCAAAAAAGCCAAAATCAAAACATTTTTATTAATACTATTCTTTTTTATTTCAAAAAAGGACTTTTCCGAATTGTCGATTCGGAGATAAATGCCACTATATTCATCCCAATTGCAAGTACGACGCGACGTGCACGCGACAGAACTGTCCGTTCACGCACGCCAGCAGACGGATTCTAACGCAGATGCCGCCCGCCATCGTTTTGGCGCCCAAATTCAGAACGAATTCGGCGCCGAAAGACCAACAGTGTAAATTTTACCCGAAATGTAGTAATCTGAATTGTTCGTTTTATCATCCCAAAGTAAGTCAATTCAATTCAATTCAATTCAATTCAATTCCATTAAATGAAATTCAATGTTTGCAGCCATGTCGCTACGGATTAAGTTGCACTCAATCCGGTTGCAGCTTCTTTCACCCGCCGCTTCCGTCTCGTGATAAATTGAAGTGGAAATCGGGTTCGTCGAGTCAAACTACGATGGTGAACAGTGGTTAAAATGAAATGATTAATAAATAAAAATGATTAGTAATAAAAGAGTTTATTAAACGAGAAATGTGTGGTCGGATCATCTTTGTTTTTGTTTGAGCAACTGCGGTGCTGATAGCTTCACTTTGCCCGGAAGGTTGCGCGATATGTCTTGATCCTGATAAGGGAAGATTAGTTTTTTTTAGATTTGTAATTGATTGGAATTGATCGAATTCGGCGACGAACTTTAACGCTTCGAAATAAATCCTTTTCACGGGGCGTCGCCGTCTTGTCGTGAAGGAACATGGCGAGCGCGGTTTTTGCGGCTGAAATTAAATAAATCCAATTCGATGAAACTCGACTCGATTCAATTCAATCCAATGAAATCCAATGAAATTCAATAAAATCCAATGAAATTCAATAAAATCCAATGAAATTCAATAAAATCCAATGAAATTCAATAAAATTCAATGAAATTCAATGAAATTCAATAAAATTCAATAAAATTCAATGAAATTCAATTCTGTAATGGATTTGGATGTACCTTTGCCTCGTTTTCCCGAGCCTGGCGTCAATTTCACTTTGAATTTATAATTGACGATGGCGTTGTACGGAGCGCACACGGGCACCGCGTACAGTTGCACGTCGTCGGGCAACGGAATCCCGGTCAACGAATCCAACAAGTGCGCATTCTAAACACAAAACAATTCAAATCCAATAAAAACTTTTCTTTCTCATTGTTTTTTCTTTTCTACTTCTTCGGCTTGTTGTTTGGCCTCGTTTTCGTCGTCCGACACGCCGCCTTCGTCGGTCGCTTTTCTGTCCGTTCGCAGCTCGACCGGTGTCTGCCGTGGCTGACCACCTTTCACCTTGTTTTTGCCTTTCCCCTCGGACTTGTTCGCCCCTTTGTTCTCCTTCGATTTTTTGTCTTTCTTCCTCTCGTTGGTTCCCTGCAACAGCGCCATGGCCAGCACGCGGTCCTCCTCGTCCTGGTCTTTATATTTCTCTCTCATCTTCTTCAATTTAAACTTTAAAAAACAATAATTTAATTTAATTTAATTAAATTTAACTAAACTCGGCAATAATTCGTTTACTTTTTGACCACGCTTCAACTGGGTGCCGCCGCACGGCGCGTTCCCTTTCTGCGCTTTTTTCTCGTCTTCGACGACGGCGTTTTCGTCTCGATTAAAATTGCCGCTTTTGTTCGAATTATCTCGGTGCACCGACGGCTTGATGACGACCGGCTGCTTGTCGCCCAAGTAAATCACGTTCTCGTCGATGCTCGTGCTCGTGTTTGACCGCGGCTTTGCGACGAACCTGAAACAAAAATAAAAATAATCAAACGGCGTCAACGAGTCTACGGGGGGTCCCGTGAATTAGTGATCGCGTCAAAGATTCCCCGGCGCTGGATTTTTCAACTTTCGTACCGGTCACCTTCAACGTGCTCCAGATCGATAATGGTGTCGGGAAACTGGCTTTTTGTTTCTTCTTCTTCTTCGATGTTTACTAATTTGCGATCTACGTCTTCTTCGTCGGTGTCCTCCTGCAGCGCGATCTCCACTTCTTGAGTGTCCTCGTCCATTTGAGACGACGCGGTGCTCTCATCGTTCACGGTCCTCACTTTCCTCTCGTCTTTGTGGTTGGGAATGCTCTCCTCGTCCAACTGACGAAAACAAAACAAATCAATTAAAAATCAAAAAAAATCAAAAAGTCATAAAAATCAAAAAGTCAAAAAATTAAAAAGTCAAAAAATTAAAAAAACATAAATCAAAAAATCAAAAAAAGAAAAGAAATAAAAATCAAAAAATCAAAATAAAGAAAGAAAAAAAATCAAAAAAATCAAAAAATTAAAATATCAAAAAATTAAATTATCAGAAAATCAAAAAAATCAGAAAATTAAAAAATCAGAAAATCAAAAAATCAGAAAATCAAAAAATCAGAAAATCAAAAAATCAGAAAATCAAAAAAACAAAAAAGTCAAAAAATCAAAAAATCAAAGAGAAGAAAAGAATAAAAGTCAAAAAATCAAAAAATCAGAAAATCAAAAAATCTAAAAATCAAAAAAAAAAAATTCAAAAATCAAAAATCAAAAAATCAATTTCACCTTGAAAAGAAACCCGAATCCCATAACGAGATAACACGGCGGCAGATAATTCTTCTTCCCGCGAATCATAAAACTGCCAGTCGTCAAATACTCGCCCGTCGGCGCCGTCTTCGACACCTGATCCGGATTAACCCACCACGCGCTCGTCACCACCTTACTGTCCCAAGCGGCGCTACTACACACGGCCATCGTCCCAGCCTCATTCAACGTCTTGGGCGGGATCTCCTTCCCGCTCGGGTTCTTAATAACGATACTACTGGCGCCGTGAAGATCCGCGTGCACGTACACGTCGCCCGCGCGCAGATACCGCTTCACCACGATCTCGTTCTGCTGCTGGTCGCGGCCGCCGATCACCAAGTAGTTCTCCGAGCTCACGAACCACAGGAACTTCTCGAACCAGTGCGTCTTGCGCGCCTTGTTGATGCTCGTCACGGTGGCCACTTCCTTGAGCGTCTGCTTCATCTTCTTCTCGGCCGATTTGTACGCTTTGCTCGACGACTCGAGCGTCTTCTGCTCCTTTTTCAGCGCGAATTTCTTCTTGTCGTAGTATTTCTTGGCGTTCGCGTACGCGCTCAAGTCCAGGTCGATGTCGATGAGCTGCGGTTTGGCGTTTTGTGCGTTTTGTTTTGGGTTTTTGGGGTTTTCGGGCGCGGTTTCGTCCGTTTGGGGTTCTTCGGGGTCCGAGTCGGACTCGATGGGGTTGCTGAGCAGCATGGTCATGTTGTTGATGTCGAATTTGAGGGCTTTGATGGATTTGGCGGTCGGGTCGCCTTGTTGGGCGGCTTCTTGGATGAGTTGTTTGATTTCTTTCCAGTCGATTTGGTTGGCGATCGCGCTCTGTACGGTCAGGATTGCTTTTTCGACGAGGTTTAGATTCATTTCGATTAGTTCCGCTTTTTGTTTGTCGTCTTCCTGGAAAAGATGTTTCGGAAAGATTTAAAAATCAATAATTGTTCGAGATTTTGGGATTTTTTTTTAAATTTTTGGATTTCGGGATTTTTTTTTAAATTTTTGGATTTCTGGAAATTTTTGATACATTTTGTAATGTATGACGAGGTTTTTTGAATGATTTTTTGGAGGGTTTTGATGATTTTTAAAATTTTTTGGAGGATTTTGATGATTTTTGGAAAGTTTTAATGATTTTTGGGATTTTTTTGGCGAATTTTGAGAATTCTTTGGAAGATTTTGATGAATTTTGGGATTTTTGGAGAATTTTGATAGATTTTAGAATTTTTTGGCGGAATTTTATGATTTTTGAGATTTTTTTTGAAGGATTTTGATAATTTTTAAGATTGTTTGGAGGATTTTGATGGTTTTTGATGATTTTTATGGAGGATTTTGATGATTTTTGAAGGATTTTGATAAGGTTTGGTATTTTTTTGGAAGATTTTGATATCATCTGGAATTTTTTGAGTGCGAAAAAAATAATGACTTGATTTCTTTGCAAGCTGTCAATTCTCGTCTCATGATCCTTTCGGACATTCTCGAGTTTCTTGAACGCTTCCTTCTCTTGCTGAATGGCCTTCATGTCGAGTTTCTGGCTCTCCAACTTCGAAAAAAATTCGTCGATCGCGTCGTTGAACGAAATAAACTCGACAAAGTCTTTTTTCTCGTTCTGCGCATACAGAAACGGATGGAACTCATTGTACACCAAATACGTTTTCTCGCTCTCGGTTTTGCCTGGTCGCTTTTCCACTTTCTGAGTGATGTAACCCTGTGAAAAACAAATAAAAATCAAATAAATAAATAAATCAAATTCTCGATTCCATTTTTTCGTCGCGTACTTTGCATTTGCCTTGCATCGACGAGCTCAACATCTCTTCGGCTGTTGCAAATGCGTCCAGCAAACGTGGCATATCTTGCGCCAAATCGAATCCGTCTCCGATTTTCACGTTTTCAGGGAACCGAGATGCGAGCAGCGCGTGATCGATCAAGGCCGGCCCGTATTCTGCGCATAAAAATTTAAATTCAATAAACATTTGGATTAACTCGAACGACGGACGACCAGGGCCGGCTCAGTCGTCGGTTTTTCGGGCCCCGGACCCCGCACTGCAAATATTCGCAAATATTTTGGAGCCCCACCGACAGAGTTGGCTGTTGGGTAAGGCCAATAGGGCGAGCACCCGGGGCCTCAGACTGTGGCCTCCAAATTTCTAAAATCTGTAGATGAAATCTGTAAGTAATCAATGGGCCCTCTTGTAATACTACACTTGTTAATACTATTCAAAATTTTGAGATATTTTGGTAAATTTTGACACGCCACGTTTATGATAAATTTCTACAAATTTCATCACAATTTCGACAAATTTCATCACAATTTCGACAAATTTCATCACAATTTCGACAAATTTCATCACAATTTCGACAAATCTCAATAAATTTCAACAAATTCCGATAAATCTCAACAAATTTCAACAAATCTCAACAAATCTCAACAAATTCCAACAAATCTCAACAAATTTTGACAAACTCAACAAATTTCGCCACAATTTTAACAAAATTTCCTTGCCACGACCCTTGAATCTGCCAAGGCCACCTTTAGCCGAGGCCCCACAAAACTACTCACCCAAGTGCGGGTTCAGCACTTTTCGAAGGTTGTCGCCTTCTTTGGCGTGCAAAATAATCTCGCGCAACCTTAAACGGGAAAAAATTAAATAAATAAACAAATAAACAAATAAATAAATGAATAAAAATTAATAAACAATGTACTTCTCGACGGGCATGACGGGCAAGCGATCCTTCGCTCTATCGAGCGGATATTTCTCATGGACCACGAATCGCACATCCTCGTTGTCGGTCCTCGGTCGCAGCACATTCAATATGGTGTACTCATAATCCGTCAACACAATATTTCCCTGTAATTACACAAGAACCGGGTAAAAAAATCTATTTTCTTTTTCATTTTCCATTTTCCATTTACCCGATCGTACAACTCGACTATCACGTGATAGGCGGCTTCGTCGCTGCCGAATTGCAAATCGACGATCCGATCGATGCCCAACTGCCGAATTACCTCGAGACGTCGATTGTGGACGTGTTTCCTCAACTAAACCCACATCAAATTAAAAAAAATTTTGTTTCGTTTTCGTTTTACTCGTTTTATTCGTTTCAGTTTTACTTTCATCGTGAATCCGGACGGCGCTGGGTTTTTCGGCCATTCGTATTCGGTCTTGTGAATTCGGCTCCCCGATTCGACTAGCAACACGCATTTTTGGTCCGGCCTATACAAAAAAATACGTTTACATCTCGTACGACTAACACAACGATCGGACCGACTTGGCAAGCTTGAATAAATAAGTTTTGTGGTCGATGTCGTAGACGTTGACAATGCGCATATGCAGAATGCTGCGAACAAAAATAAACAAATAAATAAACAAAACGCAAACAACTCGATGACAATCGTCATTAACCTCTGTAACTCGGCTACGGAAGCGACGAGATCGATCGTGCTGAACCTGGTCTTCATTTCGTCGCGATTTCAGCGTATAATAAGACTATAAACAGCGTGCGATCCACACCTGACACGAGTCTTGATCGCAATTAGCACCGACTAGCGAGGACCGACCGAAGCTTCGGAAAAATGTTAAGGTCATTTCACTACGTCACGCTCAAGTAAAATGGTGAGTATTTATCGAGGTTTTTGATTGTTTTCACGCGTTTTTCAACGAGTTATCGCTTTCAGAGGATGAAAAGGAACGAGTGAATGATGGTGCGTGCGTTCTGCGACGACAAGACGATGAGCAGCGAGCGCAACGCACAAAATTCGTCGGCGACGGCGCTGGCGCCGCGGCCGAGTTTCAAATGTCGCGACGACGATTTGGTGAAACTGGGCGCCGCCGAGCTGCTCAAGAAATTGCGCAAAGCGGAGGCGGATAATATTAAGTTGGTGATCGACCACGGGGCCGTGATGAAGGAGGTGAACTGTCGAATGCAGGTGCATTCGATGGAGATTCGGGGCTCGAAGGACGTGAATGAGCGCTTGCAGGAGGATAATTTGGAGCTGAGGGATTTGTGTTGTTTTTTGGATGATGATCGGCAGAAGGGGCGAAAGTTGGCGAGGGAATGGCAGCGGTTTGGGCGGTATACGGCGAGTGTGATGAGGCAGGAGGTTTCGGCGTATCAGAATAAGTTGCGCGAGTTGGAGAGCAAGCAGCAGGAGTTGATCAAAGATAATTTGGAGTTGAAAGTGAGTTTGAGAGTTATTTTGGAGGGTTTTCTTGCAATTTTCGCTGGGTTTTTGATGGTTTTTGATGGTTTTTGATGGTTTTTGATGATTTTTGATGATTTTTAATGATTTTGGGAGATTTTGATGATGTTCTGAATTTTTTAAATCATTTTTCACATTTTTTGATGATGTTCTGAATTTTTTTGATGATTTTTCAAATTTTTTGTTGATTTCTGAAACTGTTGGGGAATTTGTTTATGGTTTTTTTGAAATTTTTGATGATTTTTGGAGCTTTTGATAATTTTTCGACTTTTTTGACGATTTTTCGATTTTTGGATGATTTTTAGAATTTTTTTGACGAATTTTGGAACGTTTTGATGAATTTTGGAATGATTAGACGATCTTTTGGGTTTTTGAGTCATTTTTTTTGGAAATTTTGGATGATTTTTGGAATTGTTGGATAAATTTTGGGGTGTTTGATGAATTTTTAGCTGAATTTTTGATAGTTTTGTGTTTTTTTTTAAATGAATTTTGGAATATTTTGACGATTTTTTTTTATTTTTGATGAAATTTGATGAAATTTTGATGGAATTTTTATGGAATTTTGATGGAATTTTTATGGAATTTTTATGGAATGTTTATGGAATTTTTATGGAATTTTTATGGAATTTTTATGGAATTTTTATGGAATTTTTATGAAATTTTTATGAAATTTTTATGAAATTTTTATGAAATTTTTATGAAATTTTTATGAAATTTTTATGAAATTTTTATGA
>JAQIXU010000890.1:0-23337 GCA_034701245.1 Strigamia transsilvanica | reverse complement strand
GAGACAACCAAATTTTTGCCTTAACCTATCGCGAATTCTTGACCTAATTCTATCCGCAATTCCTAATCCGATTCCAATACCCCCGCCGCCGCCGCCGCCGCCACCTCCTCCTCCTCCTCCACCTCCGCCTCCTCCTCCTCCACCAGCTGTTCCTTGGATGATTATTCCTCGCTTAGATCGGCTTCCACCGTGTAGTATTTGTGAATCTTGGCTCGATGATAAATGTATGGCCGAAATGTTGAGCAACAGGACAACAAGAATGCAGAAAATGTCCTAAAACAAGTTAATTTTCGATACTTTTGTAATTTCAATTGTGTATTGACATTAATTGACAATATTAAAACGTTGAGAAAACATTTTGTAATTTGGATTAAAACTTTCGGTTAGAAATTATCTTTCTTTTCATCTGTGATGTTAAGTCATATGTTCAAACTATGTAGGCCAAATGCTATTACGCAATGATAACTAGAATTAGGAAAAGTCGGGTTACTTTTATATTTTACCTCTTAATTATAATAATTAAGTACTGTAATGAAATGGATCAATTGAGTGTTAGTTGTTGAGTATGGTAAAATTACTTACTGCTCTCATAATGCTTTTGGAAGTTGTAAAATGTATCGGATTTCAAGACAGGAATTTTCTCATGCAGTCACTGCAATCTGATCAAAATATTAGGGCTGCAATTGCCCTTTGGCTACGAATAAACGTGTTTACCTTGAGAAATCATAAGAAAAAATTAGAATTAACAACAAAAAAATCAATTCCGAGAGGAATCCAATAATTGAAGGTTGGGCAAGTTATGAAAGTAATTCTTGGAAATTAATTACTAAAATAAAAAATTAGAATAATACTCACGCTTTAATGTATGTTTAATCTATTTTAAATCGCTGTAAATTTAAAAGTTATTAGTTCAGCGAAAAAAAGACAGTATACTACAATTTTCATTATTTTATTCAAATTTTAGGGTATTGAATTAACATGAGTTTGAAGGAAACATAATTCATATCCATTTCATGATTGGTCATGCCATCAAACAAAGTTAATATCATCTGGACATTATTTTTCTCATCACACACAAAAAAACAGAATTTCATAAACGTGGATACGTTTTTAATTCCCTAAAATGATCATAAATTATCTAACAAGCCAGTAAATTTAGCTTTCAATCGCAAAAATATAAAATTGTGGCAAATTAAACGTTAGTTAAAAAAGATGGCCATCGTTCCCCTGGTGAACATATAAAATTTCATTATTTATGCAACATAGCTGTATTCATCCGTTGTATTCGGGGTTCGTTCTAAATATTGTTTATCTATTAGAGTTTCGACACATTTTTTAATCATACTGATGCTCGGAGAAAACCTTGTTCTTGACTGACCAATTACCTAAAAAATAAATCAATTAACATTTGTTAGTAATGTTATTGTTATTATTATTATTTATTTATTTATTTATTTATTATTTATTATTATTTTCATACTTCTTGAATAAGTGAGTTATGTCTCAGCACTTTTCTGGCTTTCATAATCCTCACTATCGCAGCCTGAAGATATAGTTTCCGATCTTCGTCGACTGAGCTGTGGGTTTGATCAATTTCCTGAAACATTTTACTTAGTCACATGCACACTTAACAACTACACGCAAAATACAACTCACTTGAGGAGTCTCTTTCTGAATAGCAGCCGTGATTTTAAACTTGGTTCTTTTATTTGAGTATTCCATATTTAAAATTAAAACAGATTCAGGACTCAGCTCGGACTAAAAATATAAACAATTTTTTTTCCTCAAATTTAAACCATGTAAAATACAAATATCAAATATTCACCTCATCTGGCAGCAGCAACAGTTTGGATTCAACCAAGCTCTGAAGATGTTTGTGAAAGTGTTCCTGGTTAAGATGGGTGCTCTCCAACAATTCCTGATAGGTGAGTGTATTGCTTGTTTCAAATAGCAGCATAATTGCCATCTGGAATGTGCCCATGGTGACAATATAAGGCTTCTTCAAGTAACAGAGTTTCAATTCAGCTAATTCAAAACGATAAAATGTAATTCAACCATTTTATAATCCCAAGCGTATAAACATACTCCTTTACCATTACATAAATGATGCATCCATGTCAGTTTTCTACCGTTGAAATGGTTATTATAAAATTTTTCAAACTGCAAATAATTAACTATTAACTATTGTCGTAATAGAGTGATACGAGATTTACCATTTGAACACTCCTTTCAAGCTCTTGAGGTATTGCAAACGTTGTTAAATTGCTTTGACCTAAAGGCCACGCACCAGCCTTTTAAATGTAAAACGATTAATGGACAATAAACTTTTAATATGCACCGCGCATTACCTGCAAAACATAAATTGCAAAACTAATTCCTAACTCCGCCGTTTCGGATTTCAAGAACGAATTAAATTTGTTATTTAAGTCTGCACTGACACTCATATCAGTGAACATACGATGTAACTTGTTCGTGAATTCATAACCACACGCTTGCTGAAATTACAATCACATATTTTTAACAGGTGAACTACACGTTACGTCACTTAAAATCCACACTTTCAGCCTATTAATCATTCCTTCTTCCGCATCCATAGACATCGACTGGCCATGAATTAAACGCTTGGCTAACATTCGTGCATAGAACTAGAAACAGATAATCTACGATTAATTTGAATCATTTATTTTATTTAAAATTAATGAGTAGTTGATTTACTTTTTGGAAAATGTCTTTATCATCTATATATTTAAAGATTGTTATGGATTGAGCTAATTTATCATCAGTTTCCGATTCCGAATTGCCCTTGGCACTTTTTTTCAGTAAATTGTCGCAATATTTTGCCAACTGTAAAAGAAGGAAAAAAAAATTAGAAATTAAATTATTAATTAATTGACGAACGTAATTGTACCAATTCCGGAGATCTACATGGCTGGCGCAAATTGAATCTGTGATTAATCACATGAGCACACGCTTTATCTAAAGCTCCAACAAATTGCTGATCGTTCGAAAAGGTTTCTTGAATTAAATCTGAATATTTCTTGTGCACTTGCAACATATGTTCAACAAATTGTGCAGGAATCTGAGAATTGTTGAATAAAAATGAATAGAAACCAATACTTCCTAAGCAATAGTTTTACATTATCAACTTTCAAATTTGATACAGCTTCGAGGCCTTTTGATTGAATATGATCTTGTACTTCCTTCACCAAAACCCCGAGACCATTGTGAACCGGCTTCAGTAATTTATACATGTTTTGAAGGTCTAAAATCAAAAAAATTACAGTTTGATTTCCATGCGTAAACTCTCAATTTGAAAACGTGCCTTTAATTCTTTCCTGGTAAACCATTTCCTTGCATTCACCGTGCAAAAATTGTAAATGATCAGCTACCATGCGCAGTTGGCATTCTTGAGCTAATTTTGAATAAGAACTTGGATGGAGGTATTTCCGACTCCGAAGATCTTCATCTACTAATCGTTGAATTACCTAGAAAATTAAATTTTCTAAATAACAATAAACAGTACGAAATCAATTGCATACTTTTTCCATATAAGTGGAACAATCGGACTCCTGCAATAATTTTTGCGCTTCCAACTTGTAATAATCGCCGGTGGCCGTCAAAAAAGGGGTTTCAAAAATCGTTTCGTATAGCTGTTAAACGAAACACAAATAAGAAAATTAAGTTTTTTTTAAAACGATATAAAAAAAATTTATTTTTTCAAACTTACTTCGAGCGGACATTTTCGTTTATATTCCTCAACATTTACGAAAGAATGAACTACGCCGTGAATTACACCTGGGCAAGGAGTGTCGCCACATCGATCACTATCACAATTATTAACAAAGTTATTCGCAGTTTAAAAATTTAACAAACCAGTAAACGTACCTTACCTTCTTATACATTGTAATAATAATTCAACTAAAACATCTTTTAATGGCTCGATCATTTGTTTTTTCCATAAATCCAATCCCAACTAAAAGAAAATTAATTAATTTAATATTTTAAACATAACATTTTTATTTTTTATTTTAACCTACTTCGCCTATTTCAAGCATTTGTTCTTGATGCTCCAATCCTAAAGTTCCATAATTTAAATCAGCCTCACTTAATTTTTGCTTCTTAATATGCTGCGTATTTAAATACCTATTTCAAAAAAAAATACAAATTTGTTTACAACAAAACGATTAATTTATTGCAAATGCAAATTTCAACTAACGAGTATAATTTATTGAGGTATTCAGTGCCCTTGCTGTATTCGTTCCAATAGTGATGATAATTCGTTAATAAATTTTCTTCGCCTTTAGTGCTAACAATCTGCCAAACAAAAAAAAATCGTGAAACAAATCAAAATGTGCAAATTTCAATTGAAGTCTATACTTTATACAGCTCTACCACATGAGACTCTAAAAAAGATTTGGTTTCTTGATACAAACGATCACCTAAGGGTTCTGGATATGCCACGCAAACTGCATAAACATCGCTGTACAAAAATTAGTTTTAATTAATTTTTTTTTTTAAATAAAAAGAAAAGAATTTTTTGGATATTTTAATTGTAGAGTATAATACGTGAATCGGTCGTTCCAAGTAGATCTATGAACATCTCCCAGAGTTATAACGCCTTTAATGGTCTCCTTTAACAGAAGCCAAGTGGCATCAAAATCAACGCATTTCGGCTTCAACGACATGATGAACAATTGTAAATTATGTCGTATCTGAAATAAGAAATGTAAATTTAAATACGTTTCAAATACTAGTAGGATAACATGTTTTCTTTCGATTGATTTTTCTTACAAATCGTTCAAATTAACCGTCTGTTAAAATTATAAACGTTTAAACCCCGAATGTAAAAAGTTAAAATCCCCTTTTTCTCCCGACTGCTTTAATTTCTAAACCTCATACGATTTAAACGTTTGATGAGAACTAATCTCAATTTGTATTGTTACATTCAATGTCTAATAATGCATCAGTGTGTACAATGGAATTTACGATACAAATCATCTACCGGAAACTTTGATTAGTTTCTGTAATAATAAAATAGCATGCCGTCCGTATACAACAAAAGTTGACAATTTTTCGGTTACCTTATGTGGTATACTATTCGACAAGGAAACGATATTTAACCTAGCCTAAAAGTTCACTTCTAAACTTAAAAAAAATAACGCTGTGTTAAATTTACCACTATATACAGACAATAATCTTGACAATTCTTGTTGTATATCATAAGCAGGAAATCTGAAAAGCATCAGCAGCCATCTTAACTATTGCACTTCACGCTCCCACAGCTATTCACAGAGGTCAGTTTTGACAATTTGTGACGTAATTACACAATCGGGCTTCTTTACAGCGCGCTTGCACACTACTGAAAACAATACAGTTCCTTAGCGAATAACACATGTCTTTTGTTTATTTCAGGAAAACACAGGAAGGAGGAATTTATTTTTTTTCTTTTCACACAAATAAATAAATATGTATATACACGGTATTTGTTTTTATTTATTTATTTTCTTAATAAATGAGTTGGTGCAGCCCCCATTTACAGCAAACGACTGAAAATCAATCCTATTCTTTTTCTTTCGTAGTCAGTATCCTTTACACACACTTCGACTCTATCTCCAATGTTCAGAGTAGTACGTTTCATATTGCTGCTATGGATTAGCCCATCTATGCCTACTCCAACATCAACAAACGCTCCGAAGTGAACGACATTTGTCACTCTTCCAGTTAAAATTGTCCCGGCCTTTAAATCGGCAAAATTGCTCAAACCTTTGCGAAATAACGGTGTCTGGAACTCTAAAATTTAAAAAAATTAAATTAAATTAAAATGTAATCGTGTCCTGACTCCCACATTAGTTCCCAATTACCAGATCTCATATCGTAATCCAAAGGATGACTTAATCCGTCGGATATTAACTGCAATGTTGGTAAACCGCACTTTAATTCATCCGCTAACTTTTGGAATGCTGAAAATATCAAGAGACGGTAAAGTTAAAACATTGGTGGTACCGTGTTGACATTACCATTGTGATCGGAAAACTTCTTCACTTTTTTAATAAGTTGAGGATTGCCAATATTTTCCAACGGTTCGTCAATAAACTCCAAAAAACTGAAAAAAATTGTTTATTAAATCTCTCTCCAAGCATTTGAAAACCACAAAACACAAAACCTGGTGGCGATATTGTAGGATTCAGGATGAATACACGTCATGTCCAAATAATTACGACTGGTATTTTGGGCCAATTTCTTTCCTTTCACTGACTGTTTCTTTTTCGTCTCAATCGGCGTATTCTCGCCGTCGTCTTGGACGACAATTCGGACAAATCCGGCACATTGTTCGTAAGATTTTGGACCTAATCCTTTGACCAATTTTAATTGTTCGCGGTTATGAAACGGCCCGTTAAGCGATCTCCATTCCACGATGTTTTTAGCTCGCATTGAATTTAAACCAGACACTTTTCTTCAAAAAAAGATTTCCGCAAGAATAAATAATCTTGTATTTATTTATTTTTATACGGTTTTTATACCTCAAAAGTGCTTCGGAACCAGTGTTCAAATCAACACCCACAAAACTAACGCACTCAGTTATCACATCATCTAAGGCAGTTCTTAATTGTTTTTGGCCTACATCGTGCTGAAATAATACTCGAGTGTTTCGATTAGTATTTGTTTCGACGCATTAGATCAAGCTGTTTACTTGATACATGCCAACTCCTAAATGTTTTGGTTCGATCTTCACGTATTCAGCTAATGGATCTTGTAATCGTCTCGCTATCGACACTGAATAATAATAAAAATGGCGAAATCAAACCACCAATTATTTGAAATTAATTTAGATTAATTTAAAAACCTGCACTGCGAATATTGGGATCCAAGTCTGGCATTTCTTTAGCTGCGTCTGCAGTTACGCTATAAATCGATGCCCCGCTTTCATTAACTATACTGAAAGAGATTAATGGAAACAATTGTATTAATCACACTCCACCAAGCAATTTGCTGCAAATTTACCAATATTTTACATCTAAAGGCTGAAAAGCTCCACGGGATATCATGTCGGAAATTAAACTTTCCGTTTCACGTGATCCCGTACCGTTCCCAATACCAATAGTAGTGCACCTGTAATGTTATTTCAAATTCTATCGTAAAAATCGACTTGTTTGATTGGAAAATTGTACCTATATTCGAGCAAAGCATCGCTGAATTTTTTATACGTATTGTTGTTATTCGTTTTCCCCTTAGTTGCTAAATAAAATACAGTCGTGTGTAGAATATCCTCTAAAATCATCCAAAAAAAAAATGTAAACACAAAAGCAAAAAAGCAACAAAAAGGCAGTACGTGTTGGTGAAATAACAGCAACTTTGCATCCATGCGTGAATCCAGGGTCAATTCCAGCGACCACCTTCCCACGAACTGGCGGTGTGAGCAAAAGTTGGCGTAAATTCGACATAAACACATCAATTGAGGCTCTTTCGGCAGTTTTAGTCAGTTGGCATCTGATTAAATGCAACGGAATTATTATCAAAACAACAATCAGTTAAAGAACTTCATTTACCTTAGTTTCCTACAAAATTGAGGTTCTAATAAGCGATTCCAAGCATCGTTGTAACTTGATTCTAACAACTTAAGATGCTCGGGATTCGTTTGTGTTTGCATCCATTTATTCTCACAAAACCTAGCAAACCGATTGTAAACCAATCGTGGAATGGTCAGTTTAACCACCAACATTTTCTCATTTTCGCCCCTGTTAATTGCAAGGACCTAAAAAACAAACACAAAAATCAGAAAACGTACGGTAAAATAAAATGCAATTATACCTGATGTGGTTTTATAAGTCGGACAGGCATAGAAAATTTATAATAGTTTTCAAATTTCAAATTATTCCTATTAACGTGATGAACCGGTCGACCGGTTGGTTCTGCTGCTGCTTTAGTGCCGGTTTTAGTCTTTGATTTATTACTTTCAATTATCACATCACTTTGCTGCATGCTAGAAACATGAATTAAAATATAAAATGTTTTAAAACAGAAATAAAATCAGCTAAAATAATTACTAGTCGTGAATGTATAGTAGTAGGTCCCGATCTTTGGCTATTACGTCCGCAATTATGTGCTGGATTCCGGTGCTCACCTCCGCTAAATTCGAAAGACCTTTTGTGTCTGGTTTAATACAAGTTCGTAAATCACAGTTTGTGCTCTGTAGGATTTCCAATGCTGATTTTTCTAATCCAAGTTGTCGTGCTCGTTCAGCTAAACTTTTCTTATTGGCACTTTTGTACGGCGCCGCCTAAAAATAATTTTTTTAAATCTGGTGTAGTAAGCAGATAAATAAGAATTACCAATTGTTCAACATCGTCTAGTGATTTTGCTTGACTTAATGCATTAATCACTTCGGGAGTTATTTTTCCTTCTTTCTTAATAGTTTTGCCGAGCTTTTGAATCTTCGTTTTAACTAGACTAAAAAAAAATGACACATTTTTATCGGAATTTTTTGTAAATTTGCAACTGAAAAGACTTACGTCAAATTTTCGTACGACTCTTTAAGTTCGTATAGCTTTTTTACTTCCATGTTTCTCGTATTTTCTTTTCGGTAACGTGCAATAAATGGAATTGTGTTTTCTTGATCCAACAAGTTTATCACTTCGGATACAACATAATTCGCCACCTGTAATTCGCCGGCAATAACGTCTTCTATTTTCCAGGCATGAGGTATAATTAAAATTTGGTCATCGTCACTACTTAAGTCATCCTACAGGTCAAAATAAAGGATAAAAGCAATTATATTTACATAGTTACAATTAAGTAAATCTCATGTCTTACCTCTGCACGATCGCTTTTTTTAATCCTTTTGGCAGGTGTACATTTAACTTTTCCATCAGAGTTTCTCTTCAACGACTTCCGAACAATTCTATCCATTTTTCTCAGACACTAAACAACAACTATCAAGCGCATATCCAGTAAACGGCACCACTTCAAACCATTGCACTCCAGCTCAAACTACTGTAAAATCAAATATGGTTTCCATCTATTTCCAGTCAAGTTGTGAAGTTTAGTTAAAGCGTAAGCGCACTTCACAAGTAATGTGGAATAAAAAACATGGAAGAAATTGTCCAATTTAAATAATAAAATTAGTACTTTACAGAAAAAAACTATAGGGGAGGGCTTTGACCCTTCCCCTTGTCTATTTATAGACCAGATCTCCAGTCCAATTTAAGGACCGATGAAATAAAATCAAAAATAAAGGGTAGGTGAATTCTAAACAATTCTAAAGGGTGGGAGATTAACAACATTTATTGCCTATTAATATAATTTATATTTTGCGTTATAACTTAGCAAAATATTCAATTATATGTCATCTTGGCAATAAATGTTGTTAACTTAAGGCTTTTCGTAGCCTCCAAGAACAATAGAAGCGAAATCTGCTGAAACAGTCTCCACAAGGTGATTATAATGGAGCTAGGATGTCGGCACTTTATCCCCCCAATAAAACATGTGCCCACTGTTCATCTCCATGGGGTTTCTATAACGCAGTGTTTCTCAAACTGTGCTCCGGGGAGCCCTAGGGCTCCGCGAGGCACCTCAAAGGGCCCCGCGAGGCACCTCAAAGGGCCCCGCGAGATACCTCAAAGACATAAAAGAACTATTTAAAAATAGGATTAGGGGCTCCGCACACAATGATTAGGGGCTCCGTGAAAATTCGTATGCTTTTGGAGGGCTCCGCAGCTCCAAAAGTTTGAGAACCACTGCTATAACGTGTGTTGGTTGCGCATAACATTCTACAGAAATAAATAAAACTTTGTACAATTAAATTTGATTTATTGTGTATTACATTTACAATCTATAGATCCACATTTATTAAGTTCGTGTCATTTGTCACAAAACATTTTAGATACATTTGAATCAACCCTAAGAAAGAACAACGTCACCGCAGAAAGTAAAAAGCACTCATTAAAAATAATAAAATAAAAGTTATTAAAAAAGTTTCTTGATAATACTCTGGGCCTTTTGCTTCTATTAGCCGCGTAAATATTGCCTGGACAGCTTCTCTTGTCCTTAGATTTGGATTGCTCCAAATCTCACTTTTTGCACATTTTTCTAAAAACTTTATCTTAAACTCTTTGATGTCTTGCGCATCGAACAAACACCACATAAGATTTTTCTCCACGGCCCTCCAGTTATTATCCTCAGCATAATCAAAAAACAAATCAACCCTGAGCTTTAGGTTTCGTTTCATGTCCTCTTCCGATGTTAGCGACTTGCTTAAGACGTCCTTCAATGCTTCCCAGTCATCAGTGGCCACAAAATTCATACACAATTTGCACCCCTCTTGCGAAGTGATGAAAAATCGATTAAACTCACGAATTTGCTGGGGAGTGGGAAGACTCCAAGTTAATAGAGTTTCAATAGCTTCCCATTTTCCTCTGTGAATCAAACTCGCGACCGTCTTCAGTCCGTCGTACGAAAACATGAATTCGGATTTCCAACATTTTGAAAATTCATCCGACGGTGGCAAACAATTGTCTACCAGTTCCTGGATAAAATCCAACTTTTGAATTACGATCAATTGGTGAATAGAAGAGTACAACTTGAACATTGCTTCTGCTTTTCTTTCACTAGAAGTGTTATCTCCTACGCCAACTTGTCTCAAATTTTCAGCTGTTTGTACGTCCCAAGGCATAATCCCACATAACTTCTCCAAACCGTCGTTGGTTCTTGCATGCATTTGCAATGCCCATTGAGATACCGTTGTGTTGTTCCATAGTTGTAAGAAGAGTTCTCGGTGATCATTGATTGGCGCCGTTCTCAGCTGTTCAACCACATCTCCAAAGTGAATTTGGCACATCTCGACTGTAAGAAACACCCATTTCTCAGTCACGGTGTCCAAGAAAAACCATTGCAGCGGCCATTCCAAGAAGCAAGTCGGTGGTCGATGACTTGGAATGTTCTTGGTCTCGTATTTCACCTCCATTTTATTAATTCTCTGTCGGATGTTGGCCAACGAGAAAAGAAACTGAACAAATCCACCATATTTAAATCCAAGGTTCGTCCATGGTTCATTACCGATGGCCGCTTGGATCGCATAGTTGAGCAAAACATCCATTAGGTTATCCCGTGGACACATGATTACCTTTTGACAAAAACACTTAGTGTCCAATAATTTAACCACCTTTTTATTGGCGCCAATCGGTACAACAGAGCCGTGTTGTTTCGGTTTCGACAGAGATACAATTCTAGATTTTTCCTCTGAAACGCTAGACGTGTCCACTGAAAACCTTCCTGCGTCCGTCTGAACGGAATCGGACGCTTCGTCTTCCGGAAATTCAACTTTAGCTTCCGATATTATTGAAGGTGGCTGCGAATCGCCGCTTGAGCGTGACGCACTGCTCGCTTCGAGAGAACTTAAATTTTGGTTTTTTAGAAATTCCAACCAATAGTTGGCCAATGGATACTTGAAAGCAGTTTCTTGGTCTATGTACATAGATCCCGACAATTTAAGTTGCTTCCACAAAGAAAGTATGCGCTGCTCGAAACAGTAAATACAGGCCAAAACAAACCTCTTGCTCACATCCACTTCGTCAAATTCGAGTATTACTTCAGCAGTTGCTCTGTTATCGACATTTCCATCAGGCAACCAGCACACATTGGACGAGAATGCCACAGCTGCTTCGAGAGAATTGAAGAATTCGTAATGTCCCTTAATCCAAGCCAAAAGTGAGTCACCGACAGGTCTAACTAGAGCTTGAATTTTATTTTTAGATTCTGCATTTAGAGTTGATAAGTCGATTACTTTCATTTTTACTGCGTTGATAAGCTGAGGAGGCATAGACTTGTATTGTATTAAATTTGCCTTGGCTAATCTTTTTATCATAGCAGCAGACGTCCAGAGCTTGGCAGCCAACCGAACAACGGAGTACTCTTGGAGAGACACGTGAAAGGTTAAAGGTGGCATAATTTTTTTTTGGGGGTTTCGTTATTATTTTACGCTTAAAATTTTAAAAAAACTCAAAACGAGAAGCTAAAATTCCTAAGGCTTGGTCTTTTGTTCAATTTACTCGGTTGCAATTTTGATTCTAACAATGGCAGCAAAGCTTTCATTTTACAAGAATGGATGGTGGTGACAATTGAAATGGTTTACACCCCTATCCAAGGTCTGACCTTACCACGGCCTCATTCCGAGGTACAACTGAGAGAAAATGTCATTAGCATTCAAATTCAGAATCATCTTATTGAAAAATCAAGATATTTATTTTAAGACTTTTATTTCTTTTCTATTTACAATTATGAAAACGATGTATTTACTACGGCACTGAAATGACAAAGAATTTGAATTTCTTTCAATTGTGTTAATGAACATTCCTAGTTGGACAGCAATTTATGTAGGACAAAAATCCGTCATCTCTCTTAGTTCTCAATTGTTTTACTTTCCGCGGCTGTAATAATAACATTTAAAATTTAAAAAAATATATAAATAAAATTTTGACTAAAAGAAGTTATCAATACCTTGACTCCCTTATACGGTTTGTCAACACCAAATTCGAGAAAATTGATAACATCATCCTCACATAACTAATTCAAAATATAACACTCAACACATATTTCAAAATTTTGACATTACAATTGATCCTCTGACCTTTTCCCTTTCCATACTCGATCTTTGAACTATAGTTTGCACTGCATTGAAAAAAAATCAACTCATAAACTTACTCACAAACTCATAAACTAATGCGTATACTCACATTTAGCTTTTGACCTTCTATCCAATAATGTAGGACATACGATGTAACAACTACTGGTACTCGTGGTTTCCATTATCGGTATATTCTTTCTTCTATGCTATGAATGACGAATAAAATTACTTCCAAGTTTAACTAAATGAAAACGTTTAAATCAATATTACTAACACCACAGTGTTCAGACTTGTCAATATAATTGTCAGCTGCTGACTCCCACATGTAATCATCACTATCTCCTGCCGATTGATACTCTTCTATGATTGGACTCGGAGAACTTTTCTCCCTCTCTAGTGACACTGAATCAATCTGTTCTGTCGTCTTATGATTCAAAAATTCCAACCAATAATTTGCTAATGGGTACTTAAAAGCGGTCTCTTTGTCGATGGTTATTTTTCCAGACATTTTCAGCCGTTTCCAGAAAACAACGATGTGCTGTTCAAAGCAATAAATGCACGCCAAGATAAATCGCTTCATGTCGTTAATTTCATCGAACTCGAGCATTATTTCTGCAGTTGCTCTGTTATCAATTGTGCCGTCCGGACACCAACAAAGATTGGGGCAAAAGTTTACAGCCTCTTCAAAAGAATGAAAAAAGTCCGCATGTCCTTTTAACCAATGAAAAATTGCGTCACCAACGGGCCTTACTAAAGCTTGAATTTTTTTCCTAGACTCGGCATTTAATGCATTCAAGTCCATGATTTTTAGGAGAATTGCATTGTGCAAATTGGGCGGCATGCCTTTGCACTTGTTTAGATTAATTTTAACTAGTCTTTTAATCATGGAAACCGAGGTCCATAATTTCGCAACAACTCGAACGACTGACGTTTCCTGAAGACGTACGTGGTAAGTTGAAGAATACATTTTTTTTCGTTAACTCTTGACAATTTTTAAAAAGCAATGAAGAGTGAATGACAGATCCAAATTTGATAAGAAATTGGGTTTATATGTTTCAACAAAGACAACACACTAAAGTAAGAGATGAATAATGGTAATGCATCAAACAATCAAATAATAACACGCTTCGCTCTGACTAACTAGGTGCGAAGCAGCAAAGCACAGGGGCAGCAACACACAAAATGGTAATGGCAGTTTTGTAGAAATAAGTGATGTAATCTGAAAAGATCTTGTCTGGAAATATGACTAAAACAACCAATTAATAAAACAAGTATTTATTTTGAAAATATTGTACATTAGTATCAGAATATATCTCTATTATGACAATGAAATACGCAATTACTGTGTTGTGTCGTACATTTCGCAAAGTGGTTGGTATCTATGAGTTCTATGAGTTCTTTTACGAAAACAATGCAAATGCAATAAGTAAAAATGAAGAAGTGCAAATAAGTAGATACCTTAATAAGATTTAAGGTAAATCAAACACACTTCCTATGAACAAAACTATTTGTGATACACGGTCCATAATTAAAAATGCAAATGGATGATCAACAGTAAATTCAAAAGGCTTCGAAAGACCAATCAGCTCAATAGAAGTCGCAGCAGCAGCAGTTGTACCTGTTTCTTCAACCTCAATAAAACTCTTTTGTATCACATCATTTACATACACATCGTTGTTGCAAACAATTCCCGTTAAATTTGCCCTAAAAATGTAAGAATCAATATATCTTGACTTGTACAAAGTTTTACACATGTATACTGACTTTGGTGTAAATAATTCCTTAATTCCTAGTTTTGTAAGTGCACTTTTGAGTGAATATTCAACTTCTAATTTGAACTTTGGCAATTCCACAACTATTTGAGAATAAGTTAAAGCAGCCGTCATTCTCTGTAATGTTTCTGGAGTCAAAGATTGAAGTAACTTCGGTAATCCATCATTACTTCGAGGCAGTAAAATTATCCTTAAAAAAATTTAAAAATTATAAATTAGAACCGTAATTTAGTTGTACAAATTCCGATATTTACATGGAAGTTTTGTTATCTGCGTATGGTAATGATAAAATCCTGGTATTTGTGTCCGAATCATATGCTTGTTGGAATTCAGTAGTACGTCGCATCATTTGAACTGGTTTCGTCTGATTTTTAATATTTGTAAACTCTTTTTCTTTAGTGAAACTTGAATTGAACGGTAATTGCCATTCACCCCGAAAATAAATAGCGTTCGTGATCATGACTTGAACATCTAAAAATTAGTCAGACGTCAATACCGCATTTTTTTGGATTTTCATTAAAACCTTACCTGGATTCAAACTGTTTTCGTCGACTAATGTCATTATTTTGTCTTGGGTGTGCTTCGCCACCCAATTATTAATTGTAAAAGCAGCAGATTTCTGAATACTAAAATTTAACTGCTGAATGTCTGACTGATATATGTCAATGGCCTTTCTTCCAAAAAAGGGAATGATACCTATTATTTTTGAGAAATGGAAATATGAACTATAATTGTAATAAATTTATTATGTTAATTCAGGTTACAACTTACCACAACTTGATTGGGTGAAAATACAAGTAGCAATGTCGAATGAACCTCCCCCTTCAGAATTCTTCATTAACTCAATTGTTTCCTTCAAAAAGAAAATATAATTAAGTCATACAAATTTTACATCAACAAGTCTTAATTTGTCTTACCTTTATCTCTTCTTCTAGTGATTCATTCCCACTTCCGATCCTTAAATTTAAAGCAGCCTGAATTTCATCCAACGTTTTCCCCTGAGCCGCCAAAGCTGTTACACCTAAAGCCACTGATGCACCAAAAGGTGAAAACAAAACATTTTCTTCCTTTGATACTGAATTACGAAGAAGATCCAGCGAAAATTTAAAGTCAGAAACAATTGATTTTTCACTTCTATCTTCTTTGGGAAATGAAATTGGACTAGACGAACTAAACGAAATGGATAATAGCACCACCAGAAGCAAAGCGGTCTTCATACAACACGACATTTTCTGTTCTGTAGAAAGGATGACCGTATCGGGCTTTAATTTGACAATAAATAAAAGGAAATCATTTATATTTATGCTAGTATCTAGATAAGCATGACTAAGGTTTTTTCATATGCACACATATCCTGGAATGAATAATGAATTCTTAGTGACATCATAAAGTACAGAAATTTCGGACAAAAATTCAGATAGGAGTGAAATTACGCTGTACGGGCGTAGTATTCACGACATTGACTCATAGAAAAAAAATGTGTACGTAAAGGTTAACATTTCCTTCCAAGAAAATTACGCAATGGCTGCATAGCTCAAACCAGTTTGTAATCTGGATTAGTTCTCGGGTAACTACTTACCGTGTTTTCCTATGATGTGTTTAGGATAAAGGCAGTGACGGTGTATGGCACGCAAATTCTCTTGCCAGCCTTCACAAGTGTAATGAAGAGAAGGTCAGTGGCTTGAGGAAGAATTCAAACTTTAAGTGAAACCTTGGAATTTCCTGCTCACCTTGACAATGTTATTTTGTATTCGCAGCTTCCAAGATCCGGTCTTATATAGTAGTATTACAAAATATTTAGTTAACACATTCTTATATCATCACGTAATCACGTGATTTATGGTGGATTTCATTAAAAAATATATATTGTAACCTTTTCTGATGAGTGAAAACAACTAACACTTTCATTTACGGTACTTAAGAAAAGGTGAAACTGACGTGTGATGTATAATTGCGCTGTATACACTAAAAACCATCATAATATGTAATTCACCGACTAGTACTAATCAAATTGCAATACAGTATTTTTTATTTAGAAGTTTTAAATTATATACTTTCTTATTTACCGTGTATGTTTATCTTGGCAACAACGGAATATAAGTAAACAATTCAAATAAAAAGAAAAAAAAGATTTCCGGCACGATTAAATATTCATAGAAACTTCCTCTTGTATGAAGGATAAAATGTTTTTGCCAGATGATAAGCATACAAATTGCTATGCAGACGTTATTAATATTTACCATAATAAATGTATTTTATGTCGTAAGCACTACCTTGTAAGAGGAATTTAATTATCTGGTGATAAAAAAATGTTGACAAGCATCTATTCAGAAATAAATTAATTATGCTATAAAAATAAATAAAATTCTCATTGTAATAGATCTCGTGTGCCAATTCTGAGTACTAAACTTATCAATTATCGACATAGAACGAGGCAAACAATAACAACATTTAACAAATTGTAATCTTTTATTCAATTGTTGCCGATTTCTGGCCCTAAAATGCCGATGGAAGACTTAAATTTCGAATAAAGTATGAGTTTATAGGCAGCATTCATCCACACAGAATGTCTGCAAATAAATTAGCAGTAGCTGCAGGTGTCATAACCGCAGCAATCTTTGGCGTCATAGCGTACAAGTAAATAATAATTTCAAGTATACAAGTACTAATTTTACTTATATTTAAATCAGTTTTTTTTTGTACAATGCAAACACCAGAGATGCTTCAGTTACGACGTACACAGGCACCGAACGGCTAGACGGCCACACTGTTATAATTACAGGCGCAAATTCTGGAGTAGGAAAAGCCACTGCTTTGGAACTGGCGAAAAGAGGGGCAAAAATTTTCATGGCTTGTCGCGATCTTGAAAAGTGCGAAATAGCTCGTCACGAAATAATAAATGCGACAAACAATGAAAGAATTTTTTGTCGAGAATGCAACTTGGCTTCTATGAAATCCATAAAGCAATTTACGCATAAGATTAACAGAGGTTAAACCAAACGAGTTATGCATAACGTAAATTAAGATATTTTTCAAAAATTTATATTGCGTACTGTAGAAGAGCACGCCTTGCACATTTTGGTCAACAATGCTGCAGTGATGGGCCTTCCTGAACTCACGAAAACAAAAGAAGGAATCGAGTTACAGTTCGGAGTTAATTATATTGGTCATTTTGTGCTCACTAATTTGCTTCTTGATAAATTGAAAGCAACTGGTCCTGCTCGCGTAATTATGCTCGCTTGTCCGCAACACGTGCAAGGCACTATTAATTTTGAAGATTTGAATGGAGAGGATACATACGATTCAGCCGTAGCTTACAATCAGAGCAAATTGGCTTGCGTTATATTCGCCAGACAATTGGCCAAAAAATTAAAAGGTATTGCGGAAGAGCCATTGAAGGGCTTAATATATTGTAGGATATTTCAGATTACTGCGTGACTGTTAATTCTGCATCTCCTGGATATACATATACTGAAATCACCAGGCACAAGACCTACAGAACAAATCATATTTTGAATCATTTCGCACATCCTGCAATGCTGGTTTTGCTTAAGTCTCCAGCACAAGGAGCACAAACCGTTCTTCATTGTGCTTTGCACCCTCAATTGAAGAGAACTACTGGGAAATATTTTGAGTAAATTAATTCGAGATTATTTTCAATTGTATTTAATTGATAGATTTTTTTTTATTTCTTGTTTTTTATTTTTTGTGAAGTAATTGCGTGGAGATCGAGCCATCGGCTGAAGGTATTGATGATGAGATTGGAGAGCAATTGTGGGAGGTCAGTGAAAAATTGATGGAAGCAACAATCCCGATTAAAAAGAAGCACATCCTTCATGGGAAAAAACCTAAGCACTCAAAAGTAGACAAATCTGAGAAAGTAGAAAAAACTGAGAAGCCAGAAGAGACTGAAAAACAAGACGAAACTGAGAAAGCAGAAAAAACTGAGAAAAATGGGAAAAATGGGAAATCAGAAAAAAAGGGAAAATCTGAAAAAAATGGGAAATCAGAAAAAGCTGGCAAATCAGAAAAAAATGGCAAGTCTGAAAAAAATGGGAAATCAGAAAAAACTGAGAAATCAGAAAACACTGATAAAAAAGGAAAAAACGGAAAAAACGGAAAACCTGACAAAGCTGAGACTAAAGGAAAAAATGGTAAATCAGATAAAACTGAGACACCACCACCTGAGAAACCAGAAAAAAACAAGACGACGAGCTAGAAAGTCCAATTTTGCAATAACAACGTTAAAAATTTATTGTTTCTATTTCAATTTTACTTATTTTCAAATTTGTAGTTCACACATCCTTAGCTTCCAATACGTTACTTCAATCTCTGTGCATTTATTAACTATTAAAGCATACGAGAGTTGAAATACCATTAAGGCTTAAACACACGACAAATATAATAATATTCATACAATTCTTACTGGTAGTATTACAAATGTAAATGAAAGATAATATTTCAAGATTTTTACTTATTTTAACAATTATTTGCAAAACTTGTCAAAATTGTGTTTAAATGGTAGCAGTTCTTCATTTTTTAATTTTTTTTATATATAAATAAAGTGTATAAAACCTTGCAAATACATCAATTTAATGGCAAAATAGATTATAAAATCGATCAAAATACAAATAGTGCGATCAGTGGCACAAGGATATGCACCAGTGAGTGCGGTATGGCGGATGGCCCCGCCCATATTCAAGATGGCGGTGAAGTGTCCATTCTGTGGCCAAAGTACGTCAACAACAATGTCAGTTATCAGAATCCCATCCACAGTATAATCATGTAAAATTAACGAATTAACAAATTGACAACAGGCCATTCGTTTGACCTATCAAGACACTGATTTATCGTACGCTACTTTAAAGAGTTATTATTAGACTTATCAGACTTTAGACTTAAACTTATTTATCGACACAAGATGGGCGTGTAATAACTTTTACGGAGAGTGAGAATCAACGATGAGTAATCTTGAATGTGTTCCGCTAAATGACGAGGGAACCCACCAGAGAGGAATTTCCGACGCAAATTATGTTGCTCAAGGTACGTTTATATAAAAAGTGTTTACATTATACCATTCATATATTTTGAAAAATATGTTTAGGGACTGTATACAACATACAAGTACATGGATGTGGAGGTCAGTTATCAATATAGAAAAACAAATTTAATTACGCCCCTATCTGTTATTAACCATTTTAAAAATGTGTTTAACTTGCAGCACTTCACGCTGGAAACGCAGAGATACCTTCAACATTAAATGAACCGAAATCTCCGTTAATTGCAACCAAAGGTACCTAGCTTAGTTCATGCATTTCAAAAACAATTATAAAATGTATTTTTTTTTTTTTTTAAATTTCAGATTTTACTGATTTGAAAAATAAATTAAAAGAGTTTTACAAAGAATTAACCTTTCCATGTATCGCGTGGTTAGACGAAGCGGAAGATCTAAATATAGACGAGTTTTTCATTGATCTCAAACTTGATGAATCTGCCACAACAATTACGAAGGAAGACATCTTTAATCCGGTGCAGCAACAAAGGCCAACTAGAATTCTAATGGAGGGTCAACCTGGTTCTGGCAAAACATCGTTAGTAACGAGAATAGTTTACGATTGGGCAAATGAAGAAGAGTATGTCGCTCAATTCGAATTGGTTTTTCTACTTCCTCTCAGAGAATTACAGCAGCAAAGTGTTGACGATGCGATTAAATCAATCGGCAATATTTCTGGCTTCAAAGACAGTGACAAAATTGATGAAATAATTTTGTGTAACGAACAACATATTCTTTTCATATTTGATGGATTAGACGAACTATCGGTAGAAGATAGAGCACCCATCCTTAAATTACTATATAAACAAAAATATAGCGAAGTAACAATGTTAGTAACGTGTCGAACGGGACTATTCGCATTGACTAAAGGTGAGCGTAAACAACTGTTTCAAGGGATAAACAGGCAGTCCAAGTTTTGGAATAAGCAAATATCCATATTGGGGATCAAAAATAATGAAAAGAAGATGGAATTTTTAGAAAAGTTTATTATAATGGACGAAAGTGTCAAACATGGTCTACATTCAACAGTCAGTACCACTGAATTATTCGATTGTCCTTTGTTTTTAATTCTGTTGGCGTTTATCGTGAATACCGAAGAAGGAAATGTGGGGACTTTTTTAACACGAACTGAGCTTTATAAGAAACTCTTTAATTGTATAATCAAGCACAGCTGCGCAAAAAATCAAATAGCACTCGATGATTGTTTTGATCTCTTTGATTGCGAATCATCATCGCACGATTTACGTGAATCGATAAAAGAATTCGGAAAATTGTCTTTGCGAAACATTCTTGAAAACAATTTGCAATTCAAAAGTGACAGTTTAACCCAACAAATATACAAAGTTGGTTTCCTGAGCAACCACAAACAAGTGGTTCGTTTTAAATCGAACCAATATTATGAAGCATTTCACTTATCGATACTGGAGTTCTTCGCTGCGTATTACGCGTGGATGGAATACAGATCCAAAATATGTGAATTCTCGGAAAAGATTTTGAAACCTGTGGTGCAACATTACTTAAGAACTCGAGGGACATCTCTCGTTCTGCGTTTTATGATCGGTTTGTTTCAAGAGCACTCGCGTCACATATTTAACTGCATGCGGCCATTTTCTTGTTTCTTTTCTTCAACTTATCGTTTTCTTGAAAACCTAGTGGATGAATATCCATCAGCTGGCGATTATGAGAAAGTATTCCTATCTATGATCCATTTGCTTCCAGTACATCTGGAGCTAAAATTACACTTTTCCCGTACGAAGATTGTTAGCGAGTCGTTTGAAAAGTTGGTCGAATATGGAATCAAATGTGGGAAAATTAAAAGTATTTATGGTAGCAGTTTTATTCGAACACCGTGTCTTAAAAATTTCCACGCTCCATGTGTAAAGATTACGGTTGACGAGATTGAAGAGCTGCATGATATTTTAACACATTTCGCATACAGCGTTAATGAACTGCATATTTTAATACCTCCATCAAAGCCTAGCACAGCAGATGCAATAAGAATTGCATCCACGATCGAGTCTTTTAAATCAGCAAGCTGCTCTCTGAAATTGCATTGCGACGAAAGGTCTTGCATCAGTCGTGAAATTGTTGTTCCCTTCGAAGAGATGTTTGAAAAGTATATCTATTTTTTCCCAATCATAATCAGAACAGACGTAGAGAAACAATTTACGATAAAATTATCGCTGACAATTGAGGTTTTGCACGTCTACCTAGAATCGGAAGAGCTGGACCTAACTGATTTGTTCAATGCTATTGCTAGTTCTGGAAGTTTGCTTTATTTTGCATTTGACACTATGTGTATGAAAAGAGATACTGTAATAGATTTAAGTGACCTTACGAATGGCGGGACTAAGAGATACGAATACTTGGATTTTAAAAATTGCATCGTGAGTTGTAGGCAGCCGTTGATTAACAGAAATTGCGTTAACATCTTGTCAATTGATGGCGTTTCGAGAGAAACATTGTACGAGATTGAGCCTACAAACTTGCTGTGTACGATTTCGGACGTGGCAGAATTACTGGAAATGAATCCTGCTTGGCCCGGCATCAATTCGATTAAATGTATACACATACGCGAGTCATGTAAACTTAAGATCGAAGACAAACGAGTGTTCGAATTTTTATCCATTTGTAAGTGTCTTCGAATTTTAGAAATTAGTTCTAAACTATTGGCCGACGCGGAAGGTTTAGTGGAAGGACTGATGCAACTTGAAATTGAAAAATTTATTTACATCTATGATGGTTTTGAAGGACTGGATCTATTCAAAACATGGAACAAAAACTGGACTATTGAAAACAAAATGAAATTGCAAACCATAGACGTTATTTATAAGCGAACGGCCGGGGCGCTTGATTCAGACATGCACGATAAGAATTGTATTTTGCCAGCAATGTTAGAACTAGTGAAGGGTTTGCTACAAGGGCATTGGAAAAGAGTGAATTTTGTATGTCATGACGTTCTTTTTTTTTCGTTTATGGCAAACGATAAGTGTGTAATTGATGTGTCTATTTTTAACGTTGTTCATTACATGTATGGAAGTGACAATGATGATCCTGATTATTATAAATTTCTCTTCAATCAACATGGTTTTAGCATGCTAGATGCATTTGCTATTACTATGAAATAAATTTCTCGACTTTTTTTTGTATGTGTGGCTATGCTGTTAGGTAGATTTAATTTTATTTTATTAGATAATGCAGTCGTCCTGCTTATTAGTAAGGTAAACGTAAATCTAAAGTTGCTTAATAAATTACAGTTTGATTTTATTTTATTCTTCATTATTTTTATTTACAGATGGAATTCGGAGGATTACGTGAAAAATTGCTGCACGACGAGGAGCAAGAATGCAAAGAAATAGATCCTAGCCGGGTGCACAGTAGCAGTAAGTCCGATTTAAATGTTTCTTATTTTTTTCAGATTGGAAATTGATTCAGTTTAAGTTAATGCTGTATTTGCAATATATTTATTTGCAATTTAGCTGCTGCTTATTTTTTATTTAGCCCTTGGTGTCTGAACCCTAACATGTGAAACTTATGCCTACCGACCAGTGCTGTAATGGGAGGTATATGCGGAGTACATCCGACCTTAAAGAACATTCCTTCAGCTTTACACAATGCTGTAGTGAAGGGTAAACGCGGGTATCTTTTTAGAGCTTTATTGCATAGTTTAATCACGGGTGTTTCTCATTCTTGTCTGATATAATATAGGTATTGTCTCTATGGCAAAACATGTGCTACCAACCTCCATCTGGGTTTTCTATAGTCCCAGTTCTCGGTACGAATGTACGGTCGAGTCCTCACAAGACTCCCGTGGACTGCAGCTTTCATAACCTAATACCCATTGCGGGCATTCAGTCTAAGTCTAAGGTATGCTAAGTGTCGGGAATACAAAG
>JAQIXU010000889.1:0-23372 GCA_034701245.1 Strigamia transsilvanica | reverse complement strand
CACAACGCAAAAAAACTAACTAATGGCTACGCACAACGCAAAAAAACTAACTAATGGCTACGCACAACGCAAAAAAACTAACTAATGGCTACGCACAACGCAAAAAAACTAACTAATGGCTACGCACAACGCAAAAAAACTAACTAATGGCTACGCACAACGCAAAAAAACTAACTAATGGCTACGCACAACGCAAAAAAACTAACTAATGGCTACGCACAACGCAAAAAAACTAACTAATGGCTACGCACAACGCAAAAAAAACTAACTAACGACTAAATAAAGTAAAGGCAGAAAAGATAACTAGCAACTAAATAAAGGCAGAAAAATTACTAACACTAAAGCAAAATAACGCAAGAAAACAAAAAAATTCGAGCAATACCTTACGAGCGATACGTCCTCCAACGCTGTCGAATGACTAATTAATGTCTTTAGCTGGTAACCAGGTGTCCTAATTTGCATTCACCTGTCACGTGACATCACCCTAGCGGTGACTCATTCTAATCCCTCACGAATGAGTTGGCGAGGACGATACAGAACGGTCGGCGACATTCCATTAACTGCGTCTGCAAACGATGAAAAAAGTTACAAACGTAAATTCTAAAGTATTACTTTTAATCCGACTATTTATTTTATAATAACATTTTCCATTTTTTTCCTAGGTCACTATGGACAAACAACGAGAGGAAAAGCAATGAAAACGTAAGTATATTATTTTCAATGCAAGCTACTTTATTTTCACTAATAAAATAATTTCCGTTTACTTTAGGCTATAATGGACGAGCGACCAGCACAAGTGTACGAAATATTGCACCAGAGAAATAAAAATTTAAAAAATGTATATACTTAGCTTAAAATTAAAAAATAAAATTTAGAAGTGTGGTATACTAAGCATAAACGCACGGAATTTTTTTAAAACAACATAAAACATAAAATAAAATGCGCAGCAAATTTTTTATAAAAAAAAAAACAAAAAAAAACACCAGAAAAAGTTTACACCACGTTTAAGCTGTAAAGTACAGCTAATGTCTATGGCCCCGAAAACCGAGTTTAGCCATGACACTTCAGTATAAAGAGCCAGGGCCTAGGTGCCCAATCCTAGGCCCTGGAAAAAGATTCTTACCAAAGGTATCCTCGGTGTTGTCTGGTCTTGTTGTAACTGGAATCCGAATCCGACTTCGACTCGTAAAGCGTGAGCACTACGGTAATGATAATGAAAACGAGAATAATTAATCAAAACGAGAATAACTAATAACGCAAAAACTAAGAAAAATAACTTACGGTATTGTGTGCGAGCAGCTTTCATTAAATAGATAGCGCAGCAAAAACTGTAGACTAATTCTAAAAAAATATGTAGGCCTAAATAAGTAATTCAACTGTAATAAGAGAGAAGAAAATGTCACTAACGGTAGAGCCGTAATCCGTTCGCATCTTGTTGCATACCTCATTAAAAACTTCTGCATAATTAAGGACGATTTGCCAAAGAGTTGGTACACACAAAATCGTCTAGAAATGCCGTTTTCTTGTCTTCTTTGGAAAAATACGATGAATATTTAATGATGTATATCGGTGGTTATTCAAATCTGGTGCCGTATTTTTGGTTCAGTGCTTCCATCTCGCGCCAATAAATTGCAACTCGATGACGTCATTCCAACCCAACTGAAAAGATACATTATCTCGTAATAACTCAAATAAAACTAGATTTCTTACTATCAGTCCGTTTTTTTTTAAATGCGCTGATATTAGTACAAATCCAACCTAAGAAACAAATTCGTTTTAAATCTCAGTAAATGTTACGCAGAAATCCCTACCGCCATCTCGGGCCATTCCTATCAACTGTCAAAGTTCAGATACAATTCGCCACCTCGCGACCAAATCAGGCAACTAGTACGCATGTGTAGAGACTTTCATCGCTTGCAACGTGGTTAGAAACGAGCGATCGAAGAATGGTTCGAGAAAAGAAAAAGGTAGCTATCCGAATTGAAATCCACATCCGATCGGTCTAAAATTATTTGTTCCGTTAATTCCAGGGAGAAAGTGGAGCGGCCACGAGCTACATAAGCCGTAAGCAGGCGATGAGAAAACTGCAACTTAATTTGAAAGATTTCAGGTAAAAATCAATAAAAATTTCCAATTAAAAATCACGAAATAAACACCAAACTTTGTTTTCCAGACGACTGTGTATTCTAAAAGGAATCTATCCGCACGAACCGAAGCACAAAAAGACTGTCAACAAGGGAAACAGTCAATACAAAACCTATTACTTTCTCAAAGATATTCTATTTTTAAGTCATGAACCACTTATTCAAAAATTCCGAGATTTCAAGGTTAAAAAACACGCAATTTTTGATGAATTCGAGATAAACGATTCTTATTTTGTAGGTATTTCTACGTAAACTACGTACGGCGCAAGGCCAGAGAGAAGGAAGAGACATCAAACGACTGCTTAAAAATGGCCGCCCAGTTTATAAAATTGATCACATCGTCAAAGAAAGGTTTTTATAGAGCGAGGAAAATGAATGTTTGGATTGTATTTGATTTTGTTTGGATCGTTGGTAGGTACCCAACGTTCGTCGATGCTTTGCGCGATTTAGACGATGCGATTTCGATGTGTTTTTTGTTTTCTACGTTTCCAAACTTGAAAGTGATTTACACGCAGCTCGTTCACCTTTGCCGGAAACTTACGGTCGAGTTTATGCATTTTGCCATCGAATCTCGAGCGCTGCGAAAGGTTAATGGATGTTTTTGAGGGTTTTGGATCGAAATAATGTGGTTTTTGTTGGTTTTTAAGGTTTTTATATCGATTAAAGGATATTACTTCCAAGTGGAAATTCAAGATCAAAAAATCAGTTGGGTCATGCCGCATCAATTTGGATTCTCGGTAATTTTTTGGTTTTTAGTTTTGCGATTTTGTTGGATTTAATTTTGGTCGTAATTTTTAATAGAATCCAGAAGATGTCGATTATAAAATCATGTCGACGTTCACCACCTTCTACACGACGTTGTTAGGATTTGTTAACTTCAAGTTGTTTCATTCGCTCAATTTGAAATACCCGCCAACGTTGACGGAGAAAACGAAAGCTGGAGAACATTTTGACGTAATAACTCTCGCGTTCTCGCCTAGAATTACCAAAAAAATTAACTAAACTCTCAAATTTTATTTTTATAGACTGTCGCTGCGTTAACTCAAACTGTAAAACGAATTTCACCAACCACGGGCGAAGACGAGCCGCAAATCGACGAATTTCTGCTCGTACGGCGAACAAAAAATTTGAATAGTTTAACATTTACTAACTTCCGTTTAATTTCCAGTCGGAAGACGCAAACGAGATCGAAGAACTGAAGAAAGAAGAAATGAAAATCGAGAAATTGAAGAAATTATTCGACGGAACGCGCTTTTTCCTCAACCGAGAAGTCCCGCGCGAACCATTCACCTTCGCGATCCGATGTTTCGGCGGCCAAGTGTCGTGGGACGAAAGTATGGGCGCGGGCTCGACGTACCAAGAATGCGACGAAACCATCACGCATCAACTCGTGGACCGGCCGGCGATCCAAGGAAAGCAATTCATGAATCGATATTACATCCAACCTCAGTGGGTGTTCGACTCCATAAACGAACGCAAATTACTGCCGACCGAGAACTATTTCCCGGGTGTCGTTCTCCCGCCTCACCTGTCGCCATTCGTCGAGGAACGAGAATGGGAGTACGTGCCCCCCGAGAAGCGCAGAGTCGAACAGGAAAACGAGAGCGATCTGGAAAGCATCGCGGACGACGAAAGCGAGGCGGAGATCGACGAAGACGAAGAAGAAAAGGTGAAGAAAGGAACGAAAAGGAAGTTGCAAGTTGAAGAAAGCGAGGAGAATGACGATACGAGCGTTATAACGCCGGGTAAGGTGGAAACGATCGATACTGAAGAGGCCGAACGACGGGAGAAAGCGGAAGAGAAACGACTCGCGATTATGATGTTACCCAAACGAAAGAAATTGTTATACGAGAGGATTATGAAGAAACGTAAACGATTGAGTAGAGAGGTGATTATTATTGAATTATTATTGATTGGAAGTGATTTTGAGCATATTTTTGTATCTTTTTAAGGTGGAGAACTTGAAGGAGAAGCGAAAACTTCACGATAAGTTGGCGAAAACGAAGACGAAGAAGAATAAAAACGTGTAGAATTTGGAAAGAAAATATTCCATTTAATTTTTTCGTTCAATGCAAATAAATGAATGTATTAAACACAATAAGAACTAACAATTATTCAACACTAAACAATATTAGGGCAACGTTAAAATGTGCATAACTTTGGGTAAATTCTCATCGCACTCCTCGAAATTTTCCAGTCCGACTTCCTCGTCCGATTTTTGCGCGATCTTTGCATCGGAAACCGACGGCGCTTTTTCCGGACGTCCTCGTTTCGGGCTCGGACTAGAACCGGAATCCACACGAACCACAACGTTGATTTCCTTCGTGCGCGATATTTCGTGCATCGATGCGGATTTCGGAGGACGTCCACGTTTTCTTTTGACCGGAAGCTCCTCGATCGTAGTCTTAACGAGCGTCAGACTGTTGTCGTCGCTCCTGCACTTGCTCGCGCCACTCTCGTCCGAACTTTGGTTCGCTTTCCTCTTCTTGTCGTACACCTTTTCCTTGACCAAAATGCGTCGTCCCGAATGCGCGCTCAAAATGTGATTCGTAACGAACGTTTTGTTGAAATTCCAGTAGTCGCAATAGCAACAACTGTACGCCGTCACGTCGCTCGGATGTTCGGACATGATGTGCTCCCTCAGTTCGCTCGCCTTGCGAAATTTCTGTTTGCAGTGTTCGCACCGATGCCAGGCCATCCGACGTCGCGTGAGTGGAATATCTTGCGGCAAACACGACAACTGTAACAGATAACAAACGTCTTCGAGCAAATCGATCGGAACGTCGATCTCGTCCGATTTCCCCAACTCTTCCAAGATTTTGTCCGAAATATTTTTATCGGCCGAATCTTTGGCGTCCAGATTTTCTTCGCGGACCAATCCGCGCACGGCTTCTTCGGATTCCCCCTTGGCGGCGTCGTCCGAAGTTTCGTTCTTCGCCGTCTCCAGAACATTCGGATGGCTTTGTAAGTATCTGCGAAGTCCTTCCTCGATTTCCGCCATCTTGATCGACGGCCCGACCACCGAAACGTTCTCGTTCGGATGCGTCGTCGCGCTGTGCAACTTGATCTCCAGTCGTTCGGATCCGCAGAAGCTGCAGTGGCCGCACCGGTACGGCTTGCACTGAAAATGCGTTTTCAAATGTCGATACGCGGTCGGACGAAAATGCCCGACGAATTCTTCGCACCAGGGACACACGCCGCGACTCAAAATATCGTGCCATCGTTTCCCTTCGTCCGTCACGAGCGACGTCGGATCGGAAGAGGCCGGAAACTTGCTGCTGCCGCTGTTGAGTTGTTCGTTGACCGACGCCAGCAGCGCTTCCAACTCGGGCGGCGTTCGCTCGTCCGAAATGGACACTTTGGGCAACACCTTCCCGTGCGAATTCACGATGTGTTGTCGCACGTCGTTGTCGGAGAACGTCCGATGGCCGCAATAGCCGCAAACGTAGGGCCGGTAGTCGAAATGGCTGTACAAATGTCGCCGGACGGTCGCCGCGTGTCTATTGGTCGTGCAGTGACAAATCGGACACTCGAATCTCCGCATGGTCGTCCGCACCGTTTTCGGAGGTCGCCCGCGTCGTTTCTTAAAACTCGTAACCTCGTCCATAATTTTCGAACTCACGAGCTCCTCGTTGGCGTTGATGACCCGCACGAACTGCTGGATCGTGTCCTCGAGTCCGACGGGCGGCGCCGCGTCCGACATGACCACCTGCATCACCTCGCCGTGCGTCACCTCGCCGTGCGCCACCACCGTCTCCTTCGAACTGTCGCGGAAATCGCACAACCCGCACGTGTACGGCTTGAAATCGTAGTGCATGTAAAAATGCTCCCTCAGTCCGATTTCGTCCGCGACCATCAACAACTGCTGACAAATCGGACAGTGGAAGTTCGTCGCGTTCTCCTTCACGTCCTCGACGACGCAAAACGGCATGGACGGATGAACGGCCAGCACGTGCGCCCGAATTTTCGACCGATCGTACGCGTTATAGTCGCAATACACGCACCCGAACGAACTCTCGTGCTTCATCACGTGTTTCTGGAAGTCGTCCCACGCGACCCTTCCGCTGCACACCTTGCAGATCACGTCGTCGCCGACCCGTTTCAAAATATAATCAGCTTTATCGAACGAAATTTCGGGTCCCTCGTCCAAATCGTCGTCGCTCAGCCCCATGTTCGACACCTCCTTCTTCACGACCACGTGCACGTTCGACGTGGTCGGAGCGGCGACCGGCACGACGGCTTTCAAAACGTTCTTCGCCTTCCTCTTTCGCCGTCTGCGCAGCCCCTTCTCCTGATAATCCTCGTCCGAACTCGTGTCGCCGGCCCTGTTCTCCGCCGTATTATCCACGACAATCTCCGGCAATCCGCGATGCATCCGAGCGATATGCCGTCTCACGTAATACTTTTCCCTGCCCTTGAAACTGCAGTAATTACACTTAAACGGCAGCAAGTTCGCGTGCATCCGGATGTGCCGTCGGAACGATGCTCCGAACTGGCACGTATAATCGCAATGCGGACAGGTCCACTTGCGCGCCCACGTGAGCGGATCCTCGTCCTTCGGCTGCCTCAAACTCATCGAGAAGACGCGTCGCACGACCGAGTCGATGTCCCTCGAGATGAGCGGGTTCTTCTCCGGCTCGAGTTCCTTCGACACGACGCGCGGTTCGGCCGTGCCGTGCTTGCGCAAGCTGTGTTTCAGGATCTGGTGCTCCAACGTGGCGATGTAGTCGCAGTAGCCGCACTGAAATCGGTTCGGACGGTGCATCTTGATGTGCGTCTTCAGATATTTCAACGACTTGAACGTTTTCTTGCACTCGGGACACGACAAACACTTGCGCTCCACGCCTTCCTCCCAGATGCCGCTCTCTTCGTCCTCGTCCTCCGTCACGTATTCGTAGACGGACTCCTCGCCCTCCGAAACGGCTTTCTTGCGCAGCTCCGACGGGTCCAGATCGCGCATCAAATTGATGATGCGCGCGGGTTTCGCGTGTTTCTTACAGATGTGGTGTTTCACTTGGTTCCGGTCCCTCCCTTGGAAATCGCAGTAGAAACACTTGAACGGATGGACGTCGTTGTGCGAAAATCGCATGTGTTGGAAGAACTCGGCGTAATTAAACCATTTTTTACAATACGGGCACTGGCGCCGGGAACATTCGGGCACCAGGGTCATCACTCGTACGATTTCGCCCTCGTGGTCCGTCCGACAATGTTGCGCGACCATCCACTTGTCCCTGGATTCGTACTCGCAGTAGCCGCACCGATGCAGCGTTCTTCTCGGCAGTGTTCGCACACCCCGGGTGTATCTCGGCGGACGACTCAACGGATCGGACTCGTCGTACGACGCTTCGGCTAAATTCCGCCCGTCCATCTTCACCTCTTCGTAGGTCCTCGCTGGGAGCGTCACCTTGTGTCCGTTCGCGGCCACCTCTTCGGGCAAATCGATGGACGATCCGACATTTCGCGGCGCGTAACTCTTGCCGCTCGTCTTCCTATTGAACGGCGACTCCACGACGGATTCGTCCAACGTCGACGACAATAAACTCTTCCCCTCGAACTGAACCTCCAAATAATCTTCCATGAAGTCCGATTTCGGCAGCACCGCGCCCGAAACCACCTCCTGAGCGCTGCTGTACCCATCTTCCGGTTCGGACGTACAATCCAGCATCAAATACCCGCCGCCCATCCCGTCGGACTCGTCCCCGTCCGACAAATGCGTATAACTTCCGCTCGGATTTTTCACGATCGACTTTTTCTCGTTTTTCAAAGGTCTCGCCACGCGCCGACCCCGAAAACCGGACGAAAACGAGCGAAAATTCGTCTTTTTCGTCCCCTGCTCCTGCGACGCTTCAACGACATCATTTACGCTCTTGATTTCGGCGGGTAACGACGTCGCGAACCCGTTCCCCTCCACCATCTGCACCAAATGCACGACCTCGTTGTCGACGGCCGTTTCCGCCTGCGCGATGCCGTTCGCCAAGTGAAACACTTGCGGCCCGTCCCCGTTCCCTTGCAACACCACCTGCAACGTCTGACCTTCGCCCTGAACCGGAAGCGCTTGAAGAATCTGCAGTAACGCCTGCATGTTGTCGGGGCTGATGACCGAAACGTCGGACCCGAGGTCAATAATTTGCGGCTGCTGGTGCTGCTCCTCGACCGCTTCGTTCTCGGCTTCTTCGATGATTTCCTCCACTTGCTGCCCCCTTTCGGCCAACTGAGTCAAATCGTCCACTTTCTCCTCGACGAAACTCTCGATTCCGTCCTGATTTTGCAAAATGTACGAGCCCTCCATTTCCGATTCTTGCATCTGCTGCAGCTGTTCGTCCGTCACGATCCGATACGACGTTCCGTCCTCGCCGTTTTCGTCCTGAACGATGTACGTCACTCGCCCGTCGTCCAACTCGCCGCCGAGAGTGTCCATGTCCACAATTTCGCCCGTGCGGCTGTCGAAAGCCAGCACGCGCGTCTCTCCCGCCGTCTCTCCCTTCGACACGGCGTCGCAGAGCAAGTTGATTCCGTTCTCGACGTCCGTGCTCATTTCGTCCACTTTCTGCCACGTTATTTGGGTCGACGACTCCTCCGCGTCGTGGGAAGTGGAGACGGGAACTTCTTGCGCGTCCGAACATGGCACGGGCATGACCACGAGTTGCGCGCCGTCGCTCGACGTCACGTGCTGGGCGAAGGCGCTTTCTGGCACGACTTGGAGCTCCGTGTCGCCAGTCGATGACGTTTCGGTCAATTCAATTGTGTTTGGTATTCGGTCGTATGTTTCGTTGTTTAACGAACTGTCGTCGAAAATGAGGACGACTTCCTCGTTTCCTCGAATCGATTGTGGCTGCTGCGATAAATTTGTTGTTGTTAGCATCTCGGGGACGGATTGTGGACTGGGACTGCAGCGGATTTCCAGTACAGTTGGGTTTAAACTCGAAACCGAAGCCTAGAACGAGAAAAATTTGAATTAGTTGGAATTAGTTAGAATTGTGCATTTGTACTATTGGCTCGTCTGTTTGTTCATTTATTGATGTTTCAGGGACATTTTGAGACGATATTAATTCTTGATTCTGAGTTAGTTCCAGTTGTTGATCATCTGGAAGAAGAATTAATCGATTATGCAAGAAATTGTTTATTTTTCTTTGCCGTACCTGCGATATCAAAAATTCCTTGGTGCGATAAAATTAAATTCACATCGTTTTGGCTTTCAATAATTTGTACAATTTCTTCTCCGTCCATTTTGCAGCGGAAAATATATATCTGTAAATAAAAAATAAAAATTAATTTATTTGACCAGGAGAAATAAATAAATCAGATTTCAATAGCGCTCCGAAGCGCCATTACTGCTTACAGGCTTTTCAAATAAATTTCGCTAGTTTTCGATATTCGCAATGATTCTGATCGGTCTAGATTCGGGTAAATTGTTTTAAAAAGCTTTCAGGATGTGCAATTTTTGTTGCAATTAAAGAGTTTATTCTGCATTAAAATCGCCCGCAATTATCACAAAATGGCGTCTGCCGTTCTTTTTGTTCGTTATCTTTCAGTTAATGCGTCGTAACATACTCGACTTGCATGAAAAAAGGCGCTTCTTTCGTATGTTTCGATTTCAATCTATTTTTTATTTATTTTTTTCGTTCAGTAAATGCAATAAATTTGTATTTTTCTACAATGCTGTCGTCGTTAATATTCCGGTGCATTGCGAATCGAGTTCCATGATATTTTGATTAAAATTTTTGATTTTGTTTTTTTTCTTCTTGAAATTCTTACCTTAATACGCCGTTACTGATTTAAAATCAAGAAGGCAAGTTTTCTCTTCACTTTCGTATGTTATGGTTTAGTAAAAATTGTATTTCTTTCTATAAATGAAAAAAAATAGCAGACGTTGGGGAGAAGTAATGGCGCTATCAATTCCGACTTGGAGCTTTTCAGACAAGATTGCTTACTTTTGAGGAGCGTGCCTCGACGTACAAAACAGTGATCACGCAGTTTCAACGTTGATGCTGAATGACGTCACACTTATTACAGATCTCTTAAGGGATCTACAATGGCGGCAAGTAAACAACCATCAATAATTTTATGTTTGTTTTTTATATTTATAAATGCGTTTCTATAAATCATTCAATAAAAATAAATTTGTACAAAATCAAATTTTTACCAGGTTTTTGCCCAAAAGTTACAGAGCTCCGAAAATTTCATATTACCTATGATGACGTCAAATTCTGTAGAATGTACACAGTAAAATGCACAATTCCATACGTCATAGAATCAAGGTTTTAAAACCGAATCATTTAAATTTACCAATGGCGGACAGATAACATTTATTTTTGCGGGAAAATCAACGGCACTATTGCAGGAATGAAGACGTCAATTAAATCCAAGAAAGTAAATAACTAATTAATTGTTTTTATAGTTCTAGTCAACTATCTAACACTTACATCGTTTTAGCCTGCGACTAGTACGACGCAACCGAAGATATCTTCCTATTTTCTGGTAAATTTTCTTTGTTTACATTCAACGAAAAAAGTTTAAAAAATAATAAACTGTACATTTTTTAGAAAACATGTTCGACAGCAACCAGCACGGCTCACCATTCAACCGCAGCAAGCCCCAAAAGCAAAAAATTAACTCAACTTCGTACACGTTCACCAGAAAATTCTTCCAATTGTGAATACGAGCTCAATGAAATTGGCCCGACGCAGGAATCTGTTGCGAAAAAATTATTTACCAGTGAGTCGACCGTGTTAAGTGAGAATATCACCCAACGAAGAGAACTCAGATGTAAATTATTTGAAGACAAAAAAAAGAGCAAAACAAAACCTCTGAAACGACCTTTGGGCGATACTTTATCACCAAACTCGAAGCAACCCTTAAAATTATGTAAAAAAGACAACGCAGTCGTATCTGAAGAGACGACCAAGACGATAATTGAAGAAACTCAGACGAAATCATTTCATTTGCAATTGCAATCATTAACTGTTATCAAGGAGACGCAGTTAGAGAATTGTGGACGTGTCGTTGACGAAACACAGCTTGGAAATAATGGGAAATCGATGTTTATTAATTTACAATCGTTAAATGTGATTAAGGAAACGCAATTGGAACCGGGAAAAAATGTGGATGAAACGCAATTTGAAAGCAACGACGCGTCGACGTCGATTGATTCGGAGTCTTTGACTGTGATAAAAGAAACTCAGTTGAATGCGGGGAAATTAATCACGCAAGTTGTTGAAGAAACACAGTTGGAAGAAAGTATAAAAATAGGCGTGGATTCCGCACAAATTGTCGACGAAACTCAATTGACAGAGAAAGCGAATGAATTGCAGCTTGATGATGAATTATTGAAATGTTTTGATCAAATGTCGCCATTTAAACTTCCAAATGAGATTCCACGTAAAAAAAAGTAAGAAATGTTAATTAAATTCCTCGAGATTTAATTGAAATTCATTTTAAACGTTTTCAGAGTGAATATTGCGCCGTTTTTAACCGGTCTCGGTCGTCATGTGGTCACAAATATTGAAAAATCAAGAGAAGAAATTATTTTAAGTGTTAAAAGCGAGGAAGACGAATGTATTAAAACGTGCAGACTTAAAGATTTTTGGTAATTTTTGGTAATTTTTTAATTAATTTGAAAACTCTAAATTTATTTCGTTAAAAATTTATTTTGCAGGCTTCAGACTAGAATTAAAATAAACGACGTCGTTAACATCCTGGCACCCTTCGATGCTAATCAAGTTGCTACAATTGATAATACGAATGGATTAATTATAGTGAATCCCGATCACCTTATCTCGGGGACTGGTGTCGTTTCCTCTTTGTTTTGTATGCGCAAATCTGTGCTGACGGAAACATTTCGTGGTTCCGATCCAGCAAATTTTATCATGGTTATTGGTAGTTTGATACATCAAATTTTTCAAGAGGCGATATGTAAGCAGGCATTTAAAACTGAGGAAATTGAAGTTATTTCAAAAAATGTTTTGATGCATAATTCGAATTTACACGCGATGTAATTTTTTTTAAAATTTGGATACAAAATAGAAATTAATTTTTTGTTTTTTAATTGCTTAGATACAGCGCTGGGTCAAACGAGGAGGAGGTTTTGGATGAAATCCGGAAATTTATTCCCCAAATTCACTCGTGGTTCGCGCAGTACGTTCCGAAAACGAAGAAATCTGCGGGCGATTTTATTAAGGTGACGGAAATCTACGATATCGAGGAGAACATTTGGTCACCGCGTTACGGAGTTAAAGGAAAAATTGATGTAACTGCGCAAGTTGAGATTCACAAGAGGGGAAAGCGCCAGGAAAAAGTATTGATATTGTTTTACTTTATTTTAATTCGGAGAAATAATTAAGAAATTGTTTTTATTTTTGCGTTTTTTCTTTTATACAGATTATTCCGATAGAATTAAAAACCGGAAGATCCTCATTTTCACCGGAACATGAAGGACAAGTGATACTTTACTCCATGATGTGTTCTGATCGCAGATCGGACCCAGAAGGCGGACTATTAGTGTACTTGAGGTACAAAAATGTACATTATTCAAGTTTAATTTAATACTAAACGAAAAAAACTTTTTAGGGACGGTAAAACTAAAGAAGTGAAGGCAGAATACAACCACAAACGTGGATTAGTTCAACTCAGGAACGAATTAATTTCCTTTATCGATCAACCTGTTAATGAAAAAGAAATCGGAGTCGTTCCTTATCTCCCCGAAACACTCAACAGTAATCGTGTGTGCTCGAAATGTCCATACGCAACAGTTTGTTGTCTTTATAGCAGGTTAATACAGTTTTAAATAATAACGAATTCGGTTATATTTATGTCTATTATTTTGCAGTTTAGACGAACGAATTATCTTACCTTCCGATCATGAAATGCGTCAATTGATTCCGCAGTTTGCCGGACATTTATCCGAAGCTCACAAGAAATATTTCATGAAATGGCAGCATCTTCTCCGCCTCGAGTCCTCCTCGACGAGGAAATTCAGTTTCATTAACGGAATTTATTGCCAAACCAGCGACGAAAGGTCTCGATTATTATTCTTGGATAGTAAAAATCGATTGAAATTTTAATATTTTTGTTATTTTCTAGACAGAAAAAAGGTTTGGCTTTCAGTCAAATGAAAGTCGAACAGAAAGATTCGATATTGGAGACGAGTAACGGATTGTTCATGATGAAATTTAGTAAAACAAATGCCGATCAGAGTTCGCTCGATAATACCGACGTCGCAATTGGGGAGATGGTTATTGTCAGCTGCGAAGCATCGAAGGAATTCGCCATTGCGAGTGGCACCGTTCGGGATGTGGGAAAAACGTACTTGCAAGTTGAAATTGACAAGTACGAGCTTGGAAAAATGAGTTTTTAACTGTTTTAATTGAAAATTCTTCTCGTTTGGTTAGAAATCTAAGCCTTCGACCTGATTTCTCGTCGGCAGTTTTTCGATTAGATCGGTACACGTCGGGGAATGTGACCGCAATCGCAGCTGGGAGTTTAATGAAGCTGATGGAAAACAACGACGCGGCTGCTAAACTTCGACGATTGATAATCGATCGTGAACGGCCACAGTTTATTAATAGATTGACCGACAGCGTTTTAAAAGGTGCACGAATTTAACTGAAAAACGTATAAATAAATAATTGATTTTGGTCTTTTGCTAGGAAAAAATATTCTCACGAATTTAAACACGTCCCAAACTCGGGCTGTGATCGAATCATTAACCGCTCAAGATTATTACCTCATTAAAGGGATGCCCGGCACGGGTAAAACATCCACGATCGTTGCCCTCGTGCGCCTGTTGGATTTGTTAGGCCACTCGGTTCTTTTGACCAGTCACACGCACAGTGCAGTCGATAATGTTTTGATTAAGTTGGAAAAATACGGAATCGATTTTCTACGGTTGGGGAAATGCTCAAAAATTCATCCGGAAATTCACCGATTTGCGGCGGAAAAACTCGTCCAGAAGTTAACGACGGTTAAGGAACTGAAGGAATTTTATGAATCCAAGGTACGGTTCTTGCGATTTGTTAATTATTTATTAATAATTTTATTTTTTTAGAATATTTTTGCAACTACGTGCCTTGGCAGCAATCATAACTGCCTGCAACGCAAGAGATTCGATTTCTGCATCATCGATGAGGCAGCTCAAATTATGCAAATTGCTTGTTTGGGGCCTTTATTTCATTCGGATCGGTTTATTTTGATTGGCGATCCGCTCCAGTTACCACCTTTAGTTCAAAATAAAATAGCGAGGTATTTAAATTAAGAAAATATAAAAAAAATGTAAAAAAAATAATTATTATTTCTAAATTTTAACAGACAAAATGGGATGGATGAAAGTTTATTTGCACTTTTGGATTCGGCCGTCGCGACCATCGATTTAAATGTTCAATACCGAATGAACAAGTAATGTTAAATAACACCGAAATTATAAAAAGTATTTGATTTTGTTTAATTTTTTTTTTAGGGCTATCATGTCTGTAGCGAACGAATTAGTTTACAACGGTAAACTGAAGTGTGGGTCCGACAAAATCGCACAGTCTACGATCAAACTGAACAACCCAACATCAAAATCGAAACTGTTTTCTACACAACTGGAAAATTCAGTTGTGTTTATAAATACAGACCGAATACCAGCACCGGAAGTGAATAATAATAATAATAATTCAGGAATTAAAAATGATATCGAGGCGGAAATAGTGTTACAAATTGTAACGCTATTAGAAAAGGTATATACGTAATATTCGATTTAATACATAAAATTAAATCTAATTTCATTTCAAGGATAATTTCAACATGGACGAAGTCGGCATTATTTCAATTTACTCCGCTCAAGTTAAAAACATCCGCGAATTGCTGCTCCAAAACAACTTGCCCACGGTCGAAGTAAACACTGTGGACCAATACCAAGGTCGAGATAAGGAAGTTATCCTAGTATCATTCGTCCGAAGCACGACCAGTCTGGACAAGGTATAAATTTATACCACCAAAATTAAGCCTAACGCGTAATCTCTTCAATTTTTACTCAAACAGTTGGGCGAAATTCTGTTCGATTATCGCCGCTTGAATGTCGCCGTTACCAGGGCGAAGAACAAAGTGATTCTTATTGGTTCGATTTCGACGCTTTCGAATTACCCACCTGTAAATAAACTCATTCAAATCGTCGAGGACAACATTATCCACTTCGAGCATACATTTCGTCGCGACATTTTCATTTAATTTACTTCTAAACAATTTTATTTCTTTTACAATTTTCTACTCAGATATTTATTTTTTCCAACCAAAGATAATGTTCATTTAATAATTAATAAGTGGCATTTATAAATAGAAAAATTAAGGCAACAACAATTCTAATTTCATTCTTTTATTAGCCACAGTTGAAAGTCTACAATTTATTTATTTTTTATTAAACATTTAAAAAGTGACACCATTTCTTTTGTTTTAAATTTAAAAAAATAAAAGACGATACTTACCTTCTCTCTTTATTTATTTATATTTTTAGATAGTTGAACCTTCTCCAGACTTCAAGGTGATTTATTTCTCATTGATTCTTAAAACTATGCTGAAATTTCAGGTAATTTCGTGGAAAACATGATCTCTCGTAACATAAAAGTCAAGTATTTTATGTCTTGGTGCATAAAAGGCCTATTTTCTCGAAGCATAAAATGCAATTCTTATCTCGAGGCATAAAATGTTTCGTTTAACCAAAATTGTGACACGAATTAATTATTTTTTTAAAAAAAAATATTTGAAACAAAAAATTCCAGCCAATTGATCGAAAAAATGTCACAATCCCGTTTAAACTTCAAAACCGTCGGTAAAAATCTAAGGATAAGTTTTTTTAAGTATAAAAATAAGCATTAAATTTAAATAGTCTTCATATTATCCAACAGTTGGCTCTGAATTTCGTGGCACCGTCTCAGCATCCAACCCCGGGCCACCCATTCATACACAACCCGAAGACCTGCAATCATACGGAACGCCAAAAACGAATTTTCAATCTAGTCTTAGCAAATCAAACATGTAAATTCACCTCACTTGCATTTCCTTAAATAAGTGCCGTGTATTAAAACAGAAGAAAAACCAAATCAAACAAATGCCGGTGAGGAATTTACCAACTTAACAAAACAATACTTGCAAGTTAACTAATCAAGAATTTCTTTTTTGGTGTTCAACATTCAAAGTGGGACACGAATGCAAAACAAAATAACAAATTTCTAATATATTTTTTAAAAAAATATTCAAATTTGAGCAAAAATTATTGCTTTTACACTCACTAAAACACTTCATTGATGTTTCTAATCAACAAAACATTCAAATTTGTGTATAAAACAACATTAGTTGGAAAAAAAAACAAATTTTTCGTACAAAAATGAAATGTTGTAGCAAAAATCCCACTTTAAACCAGTACCATATCGCATCACTTGAACATTAAGAAGTGATCACATTTAAATAATTTGTAAACATTACTAAATTTCCAATTTCTTTCATTTTATTCTTATCATTATCCAGTGATCACATCTTTATTTTTGTGTAAAGACTTTCTTTTTACCCTAGTTTAGGCCTATTCGATCGTTGTGTTAAATTTTGCCATCATAGGTCAGTACGCCCTTCAAATCCAATGCAACCAAGACACCGTCCTCTTCTAAGTTGTGCTTGCTCCTGTTATAAACAATGGCCCCACAGTAAATCAACATGAAACACATACATCTTGCTTTTTTATTCTTTACAGAAATATGAAAAAAATAAAAATAAAAAATATGGAAATAAAGTGCCCGGACGAGCACTTTTTGGGAAGAACGAAAACGGTCGAATTTATAATTTTTGTTAGTACAAGTTGAGAAGAAAATCAAAAAATAAAATCAAAAAACGGGACAGATTTGCGGGAAATCAAATGAATTTCCTTATGTCACGGCCAAGTGAATGGGCAAATTGGAAAAAAAAAAATTAAAAAAAAATAAAAAATTACTGCAATCAAATGTGCCTCCAATCAGGAAAGTAATAAAAAATAGTAAATAAATATCTATCCACATATAAACTATTTGACCAAATGTCATGTTATTGCACACACAACAAAAAAGAAGAAAAAAAAATAAACTAAATGAAACTATTTGAATTATTTTTGAGTTTGTGGTGATAAATAGGTTTTACTAACATTTGTAATTTCAAAAACCCGTCGTAACTACTCAATCAGGCTTCCTAGAAAGCCAATCGAACCCCCTAACATGCATTTTAGACACTAATTAACCCTAAACTAAGTGCGATGAAGCGCAATACCAAATGAGAATCGCCGCATACCCGAATCCATCTTTTCGACTAACTATCCGCAAATCTATAATTTGCTAAGAAAAACCATTCAAATGTCATTTATGTTGCTATTCTCATACAAAAAAATCATTTCACAAGAAATAATCAAAAACACGAAGGAGAAAAACCATTCAAATGCCATTTATTATTATTATTATTATTATTATTATTAAAATTGTGAAAAGTACAATTGAGTATTCAGATATTCCCATTGGTATTGAGTCGACTTCTCCGCACATGCGATGCTGTAAATCACATAAATTATTGATACACCGATCAATGTTTCATGATCCCAATAAATCCGCACAATTATTACCAGAATTTTGTTAGTAATGCCTGAAACTTTCGTAACCAAACTCTCCAAGCACTTATTTTTATTACTTTCCAATGTCCCTCACTAATTTTAAAAAAAAAAAATCTTTTTTTTTAATTTTTCTAATCTTTTTTTATACAAAATAAATAATTATATCATAATCAATTACCGGTATATTATTAATTCACTCTTCGGGCATTTCTATTTGCAGACATTTAAAAAAAAAAATCAAAAAAAAAATCCAGGGAATATAAAAAATGGGAAATCGGAAAAAATACATTAAAAAAAAAATTCCCCCTCTCAAAAAAATACAAAAATGACATACTTAACCCCCCTCCCAGTCCCACTTATTACATGATTAAAATACCACCACATTCGAAAGCTACTCCAGATCCTAGACCCAGAGTCCATTATGGGGCTAAAAAGAGGAAGAGAGACACCACATTCAAACACTTAAAAACTAGTACTGCAGACACAATAGGCTCGTTCAAAGCTAAAGTGATCATAATAATAAAAAAAATAAAATCAAAACATCTTAACATTGAATGAGCCTAATAATATAAACCCTAATTTAATATAATCATTTGTAAATGATACAAGGAAAAAAAAAATCCCATTATAAGAGATGACGATTAAATGCGAAATACAATTAGAAACTTTTTTTTTGTTTATCAATTCATTATCATTATCATTATTATTATTATTATTATTTATTATTATTATTATATAATGACTAAGAAAAAGAGAAAATTTTTTACCACGCCACAAACATTCGGCAGACTCAGTTCGCTTCGCTCGATTAACCCACAAACAATTGCGTGATTGCTTCGATTAGAGAATTTGATCAAATGTGGGAAAATTGAAAAATGAAATTGAAATAAAAATATTTTTAAAAACCAAAAAATTCACTAAGCAAAACAATCATAAAATTGGTTAGATTAATCGATCGAATCGACGCGATTACTTGCCGTACCCACCGTAGTTTCCGTAACCAACATTATTTCCGTAACTCTGGTTACCGTAACTTTGGCCGCCATACGCCGCAGCATAATCGTCGTAGCCGGAGCCATAACTGCCGTAGCTGGCTGCAAAGTCTCTGCTCTGTCCGTAGCCTCCTACCGATCGGCCTTTTCCGCGCCCTCTTCTTCGTCCCCCGACTCCGTAATCGTAGCTGTAATTCTGTCTGCCCCACGATGCTTCAGTTCCGCCGACTCGTGGTCCTTGTCTACGAGTGGCTTTCTTCACATCGCATTCTTTGCCTCCGATTCGTTGTTTTGCTTGTTTGCAGATTTGATCTACCACGTCCTCCGATTCGAATGCCACAAAGCAGAATTGTTTACGTTGATTTCGTATCTTGTCGTATGGTAATTCAATACCTAAAATTTTAAAAAATTTAAGAATTAATTTTTCTCTGGTGTCAATTTTCGGTACTAAATCTCAAAATAGCACATTGCCAAAATTGCGCGTAGCAAAAATGTGGGTTTTATTTATTTATGTTATTATTATTATTATTTTTATTTGGTAAATTTACCTTCGATTTTTCCGTATCGTTCAAAATAAGCGCGAATTTCAGATTCCGGCAAATCAGGGTCCAAACCGCCAACGAAAACCTTGTTGTAGCCAGAACGGCGTGCTTTAACCCTTTTCGGATCGACTTGAGTTCCGTTGATCAAATGTGGCCCGGTGATTAAGACTCTATCTACAGCATCTTTCGACAAAAATTGAATGAAAGCGAACCCTCGACTTCGGCCGGTTGTGGGGTTCGTTTTGATGGTTACTTGTACCACGCCGCCATATTTAGAAAAATGCGACTGCAAGTCATCTTGAGTCGTGCCCCAACCTAAGCCTCCGATGAATAATTTTTTGTCGTCGTCTGCATCGCGATTTCGTCTTCGATCTCCCAAAAAATCTGTAGAACCAATTTGGCCTTCAGAACTCTCGCACTGATCAACGCAATACTCGCCATTGTCTTCTTCGGCATAGTCGTAGCCCTGATCGCCATCATCTTGCGCGTATTCACTATAATGAGAATAATCTTGATCCGCCATTGCTTCCAGAATTCTTTAACCTCTTGTTTTCCCACACACAAAACGTTTTTCGAGTTATAGTTTCTAAGATGTTAGCCGATAAGCATGCACGATATTCCAGTTATTCTCACGATCTCCGCATCACGCTTCTAAAAAATGACTGAAAACTGTCCCGCTATTGGTCCATTCGCAACCACATGACCCGTGACTAATAACCGTTCTCCCAACAGCGCCGTACTTATTCCTAATTAGTTTACATCGGTTCTCACCAGAGGGAAATAAAGTTTTGTAAATAATATTTACAAGGTAGGCGAGGTTTCATTTCGTATCATTAAACTACATGAAACTATAAATCCATTTTGCAGATGAATCCTGGCGAACTACCACCCGAATTTGCAGTCCGCCCGACAACTTTTGTGGCGTTAACTGGACTCGATGTTGTGCACAACGCGATTCATAAATCCGTTTGGGATACATTCGTGTCTAACAGGAGACCGGACCGAGTTCCAATCGTTTTCAAAGTATTGGACGGTGATCACGAGTATCCCAAAGGCAAGAGTAAAGTAAGCGTGCAAAATCAAACCAAATCAAATCGAATAATCATTTATTCATCGGCAGAGATCGTCGTACGATTTTTATGTGCCAAAAGGAATTTTGAAGACAAATTGGGTGAAGAAACATCTGTACATGGTTCCGTCGCTGGTCGTCGTCTTCTACGATTTGGATTGGGACGATCCGATGTGGAATGAAAAGAAAATGGAGTGCGAAACCAAAATTGATATTGTTAGGGCGGCTTTGGACGCTCGGGACACCAAAGTCGCGTTGGTTTTAATGCAGAAAAACTCGATCGTACCGGGAGATGATGGCACGACTAAAGCGGCGGCTATGTCCATCTGTTCCGCTTGCGATTTGTCCACAAATTGTCTTTTTGTTTTGCCCCATACTGATCATTTACACGGTTATATTTTGCGGTACCGTATATTTGTATTTTATATATTTTTTTTACTGTTATTTTTACATTTTTTTTTTTTTTTTTTAGATTGGAAAATGCTTTTTATGATTTGGCACAAAATTATTATCATTTAAAAATTCGGACCGTGAAAAACCACTTGGATGAATTGAAAACAACGACGCATCAGTTGCTGTTCGTTCGGCATCATTTTAAAATCGGATTTTTTAGCGAATTACGACAAGATATAACCACTGCGTTAAAGTAATTAATTAAGGTTTTTTTTTTTGTGGGAAATCATACTAAAATTTGTCAACCAAAAATCGACATTTTAGACCCAAAAAAATCGACGTTTTAGACCAATATAACGTCGCAATGATGATTATTGGCCTATAAAAAGTCAATTTTTAGGCTAAAAACATCGAATTTTGGGCTAAAACCGTTGATTATTGGTCTAAAACGCCGATTTTCGGTCCTAAATGTCGATTTTTTTGGTCAAAAATATCAATTTTTGGGCTACAACTGTAACGTCACAATAACGAACTTTTGTTTTAATTTTCCGGGAACGCTTTCCTAAAAATACCGTTTAGTCTTTTGTACTTATTAGTACATGTTATGGATTTTCTAGGCATTACAAGCAAGCTTATTCTAATTTACTCGAAGTGCGGTCAGGTGACACTCACGTACTGGAGATTAAAACAATAGCGGGATTCTTGAATTACAAGGTCGGTGGCTAACTGGATAATATTTCTATGGAACGTAACTTAAATTAACTTTAACTTATTTAGATTTGTCGTCTGTCGTTTCAAATGAGCATTCCGTTAGATGCAATTTCGCAATTTCGTCGCCATATTGACTTGAACAAATCAAAAGTTGGACCCAAAGAACTAATATTTCAACACAGCGCGTGGATGTCGAAACAGTAAATTGGAAATCATTACGTTTTGATCGATTTTTATACGTTAATTCTTTAATTTTTCTTTCTCCTGTTCAGGTTTTCGATATTTGGAGAATTGTTTCACGAAGCGATTACTTTAGGCTTGTCCGCAATCCAAGTTCAACATCCGGGCTTTTATTATCAACAAGCGGCTTATCATTCGCTCGCAAGGAAAAACCAATGTCAAGAGATATGTAAAGATTTAAAAGTAAAAAAAAAGAGAAATTGATGTTAAAAAATGAGGAAAACTAATTTTTCTTATTTTTATTTAGAATCACGTGTACCCCGAAAACGATCCCCTTGCTGGAGTGGATAATTTAGAATATTTTGGTCAAAGACCCTGGCGACCGGCGATTCAAAGCATCGACCCACCGAACATGGACAGAGAACGGGAAGGGATTCTAGCGATTCAGTTTATAGAGTCAACGAGTGTGACTCATTCGGTAAAGAATGAAAAACGACAATTTTGATGTTTGGTTTTAATAATTTTTGTTTAAACAGATGTTGGTTATAACTCTGTTAAGTAGCGCTGTCACTCAGTTTAAAAAATACAAGTGTCCGCGAATGAAGAGATTTTTGTGTACGTTTTTAACTTTTGTTTTAGGTTTTTGTTGATTTTCTTGTTTAAATTCTAGTGGTGCAAATGGGTGAAGAATATTATCATCTGAAAGACTACGAGAGAGCGTTAACGTGATTAGCATTTACGAATAATATATCGATTTTATTTGGTTTTTGATTGATTTTTCTGATATTTTAGACTTCTTACGCGTGTTATGTGGGACTATAGGTGGGAAAGATGGTGGAATTTATTACACGGCATTCAATTAATGGCGCTCCGGTAATTTAACAAAATTAAAATGATTTAATTTATTTTTTTTTAAAATATTTTTAATATTTTTAGATGCGCTTATTTGATGGCAAATATTCAGGAATACGTGACCATTACGTTAGAAGCGTTGTCAAAATGTAATTAAGTATTTGAGGATTTTTTGTGGATTTAGTTTAAATAATTTTCTTTTAATAGGCGTACCATTCAATGACGATGAAAAAGAAAGGATCCAGTCGAATTTAGCTAGAGTTGTGTCGGTAAGTGAATGATTTTGTAAGTAATGACAATAATTAACTTGAATTTTTATTATTTTTAAGGGAGGAACTCCAGAACCGGAACCGGATTGTCCTCTAGATAGTTTAAACGACGCATTTCAATCGTGGTCCAATCGGAAACTAAGTGACATCCCGCAAATATTCACGATTGAAATGAATCACATTGTTTCGTTTGGTATGGAAAATAAATCCCGAAAAATATAAATCGACTTTTTTAATTAAAAAATAAATAAATAAATTTCAGTGGATTGTCAAGCATGGTTTGAAAATGCCGAATACCAAATCGACCAATTCATAACCGTAAAAACATGCATCAGGTACACGCAATTTTATTTATTTATTTATTAATTTAGACCGATAATACAAATCTTTTCTCTATTCTCAGAGTTTCATGTCCATCCGCAATTTCCTTTACGAAACTGAGCGTGTTATTCAACAACCAAGTGAGCAAAACGAACGATTCGTTTATGTAAATCGTAAAAATTCCACATTTTTACAGCACTACAACCAACATTGCATTTTGGCCGATAAAAATGAATTGACGGTCGAAAATGGACAATCGAAATGCCACACTTTTACGTTTGTAGCCGAACCGAAAGATTTGCAC
>JAQIXU010000888.1:0-23404 GCA_034701245.1 Strigamia transsilvanica | reverse complement strand
TATTACTTACAATGCAATTATGTTTAGTTTCCTTTTAAAGCGCTCAACCTATTGCGTTCCGGCAAGACATTTTTTTCTACTTTCACCCCTGACTTATGTAATTATGTTACATATAATGTGTAATAATGTTTAGCTCCGGACGGCACACCAAATGACATCACAGTTATTGCAATTGACACCAACACATTAAAAATTTCCTGGAAGGTAATTGATTGTCAACTTCCTCAGTAAAAATTACTTATGTAAACATTTTATCTTAAGCCACCTGTCAAAGATCAGTGGAATGGAATAATTCGTGGTTACTATGTCGGCTACAAAGTAGTTGGATCAACTGAACTTTACACATTTAAATTAATTGAAGTTCCTGACGATTATATGAACACCTTATCCCTGACTATAACAGACCTGGTAAAGTTCACTCATTACAGCATTGTCGTCCAAGCATTTAATGATGGCGGAAAAGGACCAATGTCGAAAGAAGTAGTTGCTGTCACTTCAGAGAGCGGTAATGATGTCAGAAAAGAATATGGTTATTGCAAATTAATTTTTATATTTTTCTAAAATTATAGTCCCTAGTAAAGCCCCGGTTGATATACGCTGTTCGGTTTTGGGCTCACAAAGCATTCACATTACTTGGCAGCCAGCACCGTTTAACACCATTCATGGAGTGTTGCAAGGATATAAAGTTTTCTTTAAACCTACTAAGTACGAGCCCGCAAACGATGGTTAGTACCGCATACACCTTGCATTGAATAAATAAACATTAAATTCACTTCTCCCAAATTTTTGTAGGAAAAACACAATCTACTTTTAAAACATCATCAACCACAAAAATTACATTGTACAAATTGTTAATGTACACAAATTACACAATCCAAATACTGGCTTTCACTAAAAAAGGTGACGGCATTAAAAGTGAACCAGTCTACTGCCGAACATTGGAAGATGGTAAAACTTATTGCCGGTTTTTTAATAATCTTTTTCAATTAAAATTTCTTTGAAAATTCAGTCCCAGGACCTGTAGCTGACATTAAGGTTCTGCCTGCCTCGCCGACATCTATTCTTGTGGCTTGGAAACCGCCAGAACATTCCAATGGAGCAATTACTAAATATATAATTTACGTTAAAGACGATGTTGAAGTACAAACTTTCTAAATGTGTGTTAAAAATTATTATTGAATAATTGATCAATATTCTTTAAAGACAATTATTCAACGTGAAGTCAACGGAAATGAACATTTTCAAGAGGTTAATTCGCTAAAACATGGAGAAAACTACGAAATCTGGGTGACTGCTGCAACTGCAGTCGGCCAAGGACCAAAAAGTCGATCAATCTCCCAGTCACCAGGAATGAAGAAAATTCCAGCCAGAGTTGCTGTTTTCAATTCAGCCATTGTCACTACTGAAGATAAAGACGTTAAATTGCCGTGTCCTGCTATTGGCATTCCTGAACCAAGAAAAAAATGGACCAGTAATTAACTAATCACGCCTTTATTTTTTAAATTCAACTACTTATGACTTTGCTTGAATAGAAAATGGAAATCCACTGGAATTAAGCAAAAGAATTGTCGCATTATCTGATGGCGCTCTCTTGATCAAAGACATCCAACGACATGAAAGCGAAAACTATACTTGTCACGTAGAAAATGAAAGAGGAGATGATCTGGTTACATACTCTGTGATAGTCCAAAGTAAACCCATATTTTAACATTTATTTTTCTCCTTCTCCATTACCGTAATTGTGTACTGTATTGAATTTAGCTGTGCCAGAAGCAGTAACTCTGGACATTGCGCTAACTACAACCACATCTATTGACATTTTATGGAAAGCCAAGGATGATGGAAGTACACCAATAACTGGTACCAAACGTCTTTAATATCACTATAACATTAAGATAAATACTTTTCATTTTCAATCATGAATAGAATTCAAATTAATGTACAAACATGAGAGCATGGCTTGGAGAACGCTTGATCTCGATCCTCACATTGAATCATACCGCTTAGACAATCTTAGATGTGGTACCCAATACCAATTGTACATGATGGCCGTAAACAGTATTGGAGAGGGAAAAGCTACACCTGTTATTACAACTTCAACCAAAGGAGGCGGTAAGATTAAGTAGCTACATTTACGTATTTCATACCAAAATTACATACTTATACAGCGTAAGTTAATTGTTTCCTTACCCAGTCCCAATCATTCCCGAAGAGCAGTATCTAATTGACGAGGGCTCTTCATTTATTACTCTCAACCTAAATTCATGGCAAACTGATAGTTGTCTTATTAAATATTTTGTCATTGAATACAAACCAAAACGTGACAACCAATGGAATCTTTTCTCTGATGACGTACAAAGTGATAACCGAAAAATTCTGCTTTCGGATTTAAAGCCAGCCACTTGGTACGATTTGCGCATGATCGCGCATAGCAGTGCTGGAGCGTCTGTTGCTGAATTCACATTTGCAACTCTCACTGAAGGCGGAGGTAATTTAAATTATACTTCTCAGTAATCAATCACAAGTACTAACATATCTGATTTCTTTACAGCAACTATTTCACCTGACACTGTAATTGAGGCTTTACCGAAAAGTCCATTAGCTGTATTATTGGATCTGAAATTTATTGTGATTTTTGTCACCGTAATTTTCGCCTCTTTGGCCGTAGTTTTGACTCTCTTATGTTACTGCGCGAAAGCTAACAAGAAAAAGTCTCGTCGTCATCGCAGTCACGGTGAGAAATAATAATATATTTTTTTAAATTTATTATTTTTCTATTTTACTCTCCAAGTTGGCTCCCGCCGAAAACGAGGACAACATCGACGCGAGCATTCTAGAACCTACGTAGATGAAAGTGTGACAACTCAGAGCGATGGCAGAACAAGTAAATGCTAAAACTTTAAGCGGAATTATCCCGTGTTTGTTTTCTCCTTATTTTTTCAGTTGATTCGGACGAACTAACACCGTACGCTACGGCCCGCCTGTCAGATTTTCAGGAACATCGTCGCTCGTTTCCTGATGTATGAAATGAATTGCTAAATTATATTTATTTCTATGATATTTCTAAATATTTTAGGCTAGCAAATCCGGGCACCGATCAGGTATACCATAACAACATTTCGATTCATCCAAATTCAAAGGCAACTTAAAACTTACATTCAATTAACATTCTAATCTATTCTCAAAAGGAAACGTATCTCGATCGAGTGAACTGCCAAATTTTCCTAGTCAAATCCCTACTGCCCCTCCCATGTCCGACTCCTACAGCTGCAATTCACTGCCATTTTATTCTCAAAGTAAAAGAAAATCTAAAATACTAATGTTCCATTAAGCACATCACCCATAAAATACTTTAAATGCAGTTCATAAAAAAGGAAACCAAGGTCCAATGACTCCAAATCGATCAATTTTAAAGAGTGTTGCATTATCTGCTCCACCTGTTCCACTAACTCAACCACCGGAGCTCATTACTCAACGGTTTGTGTATTGACCTATTCCATCAACAAAGTATTCATGTGTATGCACATAACAGTTTAGTTAAAAGTGGCGATGGTGGACCGCCACCACTGCCCGATGATTTGCCTAATACTGAAAATAAGCCTGGGGATCCCGAAAAATACGATTCACCATGGGATTTAAAAGGTATTACTACTAGTTAATACAATATCAAAACAGTGTCAAATTAAATGTTTTCCTTCTTTTTAATTTAGGTATTCCCAACAACTAATTTGCATTTAAAAATTTGTCCAACCTCCTTTCATTAATTTTTTTTAAAAAACTGATGTCCACAAACAAGTACAATTCCAGTAACTCAGTAATTAACATTAGTACAAATCGCATTTAATATTTATATCTAGTAACGAGATGACGACGTAATTTTTAATTTTTTGTTAAATATAATTAATATTTTGATGTTTCAATTAACAACTGTTGAATATGTATGATGTTTTTCTTATAGCTCTATTAGCATATCGTAGTCCTCAAATTTCATGTTATATGGTGTAAAATCCATTTTTGTGAGTGCATAAACGTGTGTACTTTATACAATTTGATAGAATCATTGTACAGCACAAATAAAATATAGAGATCTCACTCAGTCAATTAATCATTTCGTACGGCTTTGTTCACTTACATTTCCACTTTAAAATTAATGTTTAAAATAAGCAAAACTTTCGGGGGCGCCATATTATACTCTTTCACCCAGGTTATTGACTTGGTTGAATCCAGTTGTCTGTTTCTTTCAGCCATAAAAAAATGACGCTCCACTTTTTGATTGCCAAATGGATGCTAACGTTATTGCTTTACAACATGAAAAAAGGTACAGCAGTAGTGATAATTCTTCCTTCCCATCTATTTTCTCCCCCATAAAGGAAAACAGTAATTTATGCAAACAATTAACGGGTTCCAGTAGCCTAATTGCTCCCCAAAATTCAATCTCAATTAAGCTATATGAAATAACAAAAAGAAATCCACTTCACCATAATTTCTTGTAACCATTCAAACCATCAGTAGATATGCATCGCATAGAATATTTGGATGTAAATGTAATGGCAAATGCCTCCACACATTTCTATTGATTTTTCAACAATTTATGCCGCTATGTGACACTCGTTCCCAAAGAAAAAAGCGGAAAATTTAAAAACAAATAATGTTTTCACTGCTTGTTTAGGTTTTACTGCAGAGATAGTTGGACCTACGTTTACGACGGAACCGCCATTCAACATTGAATTTTCAAACAATACTGGTGCTAAAATCGTTTGCTCTGCCGTGGGTCAACCTTCACCCAGCGTGCACTGGATCTTGCCCGATGGAAACCACGTTACTATCATTCCTGGTTTAAGACAGTTAGGAGTTGGTGGCGAGTTAATATTTCGACCATTCCAAGCTGAAAACTATCGTCAGGATGTTCACACCATGAGCTATAGATGTGTGGCGAGCAATTCTGCTGGTACCATCACGAGTAGGGACGTTAATATACGGGCAGGTTTGGAAAGAAAAACAATTGATTATGGCACTTTTTATCCTCGAATCATTCATTTTAGTAATGTCACAACCATATGAGGCGCACGTTTATGATGCTTATCCGCTAAAAGGAAATACTGCAATTTTGAAATGTCATTTACCACCGTTTATTGGAAGTCATGTTATTGTAACTGCTTGGATAAAAAATAACGCGGTTAAAATCGATTCAACAGCAAATGGTAATATTTATGGAGAATAATTTTTCAATAGATAGACTAAAGGTATAGAATTAATTACCTGGAACAGATAACAAATACAGCATGTTTTCGGACGAGTTATTCGTTTCCAACGTTGGAGAAAACGATGCTGCGTCATCGTTTCGATGCGAAACTACAAATACATTAACTAAAGAAAGTAAACTGAGTTCAACTGCTGGAAAACTGTTTGTCTCAGGTTTGTGGGATAACCGAATTATTGCAGTATCATTTGTTCTGTGGTATTTCTCCGTTAAGACCCCAAGAGCACCATTACTCCTCGAATTATAGACAGCATAACATCCGTCTCTGCTACCGCAGTCTCTGATGTAATTCTTCCCTGCATTGCCCAAGGATTCCCAGTACAGGAACTTGAGTATAATGATACAATACCTATTTTATTTTTGTATAACTTATTTTTCTGAATTAAAGATGGTTCGTAAAGACAAACAATGATCAATTGGTTCCTGTTGTATTCGGAGATCGAATTTTTAAATCAAAAGAATCAATCAAAATCCGACAAATTCAACCATCAGATGGTGGGGTGTATGTATGTGAAGCTAAAAATTCAATTGGACATGATAAAAAGGATATAAATGTTACAGTTACAGGTTTAAAGAAGTTAAAACCATAAATATAATTATTGCATAACGGTAAATGAATATTTTCAGTTCCTTTATCCATTCGTATTGAACCAAACAAACTGAAACTAGAAGTTAATAAAATAGCCAATCTGAAATGTATAATAAAGGGGAACCCTGTTAAATCCATCTCTTGGCTCAGAAACGGACAATCTTTCCATTTCAACAACTTAACAAATTCAATTCGAATTGAAGAAAGCGGGATGTATCAATGTTTTGCCAAAAATGATGATTATATGGTTCATGACACTGCTCAAGTTATCGCTGGAGGTTCGCAAAATTTGTTAGTTTATTTAATTTTAGATGACCGATAGTGATAAATTATTTTTTTATTTCAGATAAAATACCCGAAATTATATCTTCGTTTGAAGAAAAGATTATAGAGCCAGGAACTAGCCTTAAACTTGAATGCTCGGCCTTAGCTAACCCTCAACCGAGTGTCAAATGGTTTATTGATGGTGATGAAATTGAAGAAACCAACAGGATTTCAATTAAGCGCCAGAGTAAAAACACAAATCAAGCCAGCTCGACGTTGGAAATCTCTAATGTCAAAACTGAAGATGGAGGAATATATTCTTGCCAGTTTGTAAATGTTAAAGGAGTACCGAAACATTCTAACAGGATAAATGTGGTGGGCAAGCAAAAATATTTTTAAATATGATCTTTTCTAAAACTACAAAAACAACCCATTCTTTAAGTTGTCTCATCATAAGAATCAATAATTCTTAATGACAATTTTTCCCTATCAATTACAGGAACACCCGGTATCAGACCAATGAAAAAAGTTCAGGGTATTGCAGGACGTTCGGTGCAAATCAACTGTCCGTACTACGGTTATCCGATTACACAAATAAAATGGATAAAAGGTTTTGCTTTACTGTACTTATTGAATTTTTTATAGTCATATTGTCATTTAATTTCAGATTTCCAGTCACTTCCAACTGACCCACGCCAATTTCTGCATGATAACGGATCACTATGGATAACTGAAATGCTGCGAGGTGTAGATGATGGTGTATACACTTGCGTGGTTAAGAATGAAGAGATAGAAGCAACACAAGATGTTGAAATAATAGTTATGAGTGAGTTGAGTGATAACATCATTTTTAAATAATTATGCAAAAGGTAATATCAATTGATTAAAACGGTCATATTCGTTTCGACTGATAAGATATTTTGCCACCAAGACTCTAAAATCGAGACATGTGACTTCAAACTATAGTCTTACTATTTTCCAGATTCGTTAGCCAGTTTATATAATTTTTACACAGTTCAACTGGAACAGAAATAACTAGTTTCAGTTCTAATTGACATTAACATTTTGCCATATTACAGTACCACCAAAGATTATGCCCTTCAACTTCCAAGAAGACCTACTACGTGAAGGCATGAGAGCCAGACTACAGTGTGTTGTTAGTGAAGGCGATACACCAATAAAAATTCAATGGTTTAAAGATAACATCAGTTTACCACCAAATTTGGCAATAACTGTTCGAAACTTAGATGAATATTCCAGTATACTCACGATTGCAAATGTTAATCCAAAACACAATGGAAACTATACTTGCCAGGCTACCAATTCGGCAGCAACTTCAACACATACAGCTAAACTAAATGTCAATGGTAAAGATCAACTAACATAAGACTTTGTTATTACAGCATCACCGAAGATTATTCCTTTTGCGTTTCTTGATGACCAATTCTACAAAGGAATGCGCGCGCATGTTACTTGTTCAGTGAGCCAAGGCGATTTACCTTTGGCATTTCAATGGTCAAAAAATAATGAACACCTTACAACATCAGCATCAGGCATTGTTATTCGCCAATACGACACTTTCACGAGTTCTTTAAGCATTGAAAATGTAGCTGCTGAACATTCTGGCAACTATACGTGCTTTGTTTCAAACCGTGCTGCCAAGGTGTCGCACACAGCACAACTTTCGGTCCACGGTAATTAAATTCTACAATATTATCTTACATTGGGAATTTGTTTTACAGTTGCTCCCAAGATAATTCCTTTCTCCTTCCAACCCAGTATGGTGGCTGAGGGAACACCAGCACGAGTTCTTTGTGGTTTAGTAGAAGGAGATGCCCCCGTAACATTATCTTGGCTGAAAAATTGGTTGCCTATAAGTCAGAAGGATATAGTAATTATTCGCACGCATGACAACTTTTCCAGCATTCTATCCGTGCCTAAAGTACACCGTTCCCATTCGGGCAACTACACATGCGTGGCTACGAACCATGCTGCCACTGCTGAATTTACGAGTGAATTGATTGTTAACGGTAACTGAGTGACAATTTTCGATTTGTTACAGCTGCGCCGAAAATCATTCCATTCTCGTTCCAAGAAGACAATTTGGTCGAAGGAGTTTTTGCGCGAGTGTCGTGTGTGGTGTACCAAGGAGATCTTCCAATCTCTATTAGTTGGCTAAAAGATGAACAACCCATACATAATGTCAATGGCATTACCATACGAAATATTGACGAATTCTCTAGTATTCTCACTATTGACAGCATCCAACAAGATCATAGCGGCAACTACACTTGCTCAGCTGAAAATTCTGCAGCAACTGTCAGCTCGACCGCTCCTCTTATTGTTAATGGTAATGAGAATGGAATGATTAGTTCCATAATTCTTTACAGTTCCACCAAAAATTGTCCCATTCACCTTCCAAGACGAAAACTTGCTCGAAGGCATGCTCGTTCGTGTATCGTGTGTAGTCAGTCGTGGTGATTTGCCATTAACTATTACTTGGCTTAAAGATGGCCAATCCATTTCCAAATATGAATCAATAACAATACATGACTTTGACGATTACTCCAGCATTTTATCTATTTATCCTGTTACTGCAAAACATAACGGCAATTACACGTGCATTGCTACTAATGCCGCTGCCAGTATTACTTATTCTTCACCATTATCTGTTAATGGTAGGAAGTTTTAATAATGTCAATTCAAGTTAATTACATGTCAATACATTTCATTATGTAATCTACATACAAATTGAATTTTTTTGTAGTTCCACCAAAGTGGATTAAATCACCAAATGATACATCAGTTGTAATTGGAGATAGTCTTCAATTACCTTGTGCAACAGAAGGGTTTCCAAAACCGACTGTAACGTGGACTAAATCTGAAGGTACGTTTATAATCAATATTTTGCAATTCGTGATTGAGTTTTTTTTATCTAGGCCGAACAAAAGAAAGACGATTAGTCGTTAATACGGAAAATCAAATTTTGGCCGAAAATGGCACTTTGCATATACTTGTTGTGAAAGAGGAAGATCAAGGTTTCTATTTTTGTGAAGCGAAAAATGGAATTGGACGCTTAGGTGGCACAGTTAAAGTTACTATTAAGAGTAAAGAGCAAACTACTTCGTTCGTACTATTGTCAAACTTCTAATTGAATAATAATATATAATACCAGCTCCCCCCTATGTTCTTAAGAAAGTACAAAATATTACTTCACATAAAGGCGAAGATATAAAATTGCAGTGTGAAACAACTGGCGACACACCAATGCAATTCATCTGGAAACTTGATGACAAAATAATAATGAATTCACCTACCAAGTAAAGCTCATATTCACCATTATCGTTTTCTTCTAATAAGTTATTACTACGGTAATAACTTATTTTGCAGATATTCATTGCAGAATTTCACGGAAAACAAAGTATCAACTTCAGAATTGGCAATTCTCAATACAAGCCACAAAGATTCCAATGCTTACCAATGCATTGCTACGAATAAATACGGTGAAGGAGAAGCTGTTTTTTATTTATATGTGAAAGGTACCGTTTCCCATTGAACTGTCGAAAAAGATGCGAGATATCTAGCCATCTACTTAACCAAACTTCAAAACTTTAATCACAGATGTCCCAATTGCACCAACAAATTTAAAAGTTTTGGAATCTGCAAATCGCACGATGATAGTCGCGTGGTCCTTGCACGGAGGAGATGTATCTAAATATATTGTTCAGTATAAGCACAGTAACGGTAAGTTAACGAATTAATTAACTGAAAAGTGCATTTTGAATAACAAAATGTTGTAAATACAGAAGGCTGGAAAGAAAGCAAACGTCGTCCAATACCAGGAAAAATAAACACAGCTAAAATTTCCCACCTTCTCCCATTTCAAAAATACCAAGTTCGGGTTTTGGCTGAAAACGACGTTGGGTTAAGTGAACCTAGCAATACTGTTGAAGCGGTAATAGCGGAAGAGGGTAAATCAATATTTTTGCCATATACAGTGTACTCTGTGCGGACAGGACATAGGACCGGTCCAGAAATTTGCCAAGTCCAGAGAGTGTAAACGCTCGCTGGTCTGGACAAATGCCATATGCTCAGACTGGAGTTTTTATTTTTTTCGCAATAAAATACCAATTTTCTGGCTAATTATTGCATCGAATTGTTTAATTCCCAATTCCCACATAAAATCTTCATTAAAACGATCCAAAATATTGAAATTCAGAATTACAGAATTACAATTACAGAATTTCGATACTTTGGATAGTGTGTATCGAATTTGAATGCGCATGCGCAATTAATATAGAAAAATAATTTGTCCGGACCATTCAGCAATTTTTCCATATACGGAACTTATCGCTTTTTCCGGAGTCTGGACGGGGCAGCAAATTTTCAATTGTTGGGCATTAGTTGGGTCCCGGTCCCATCTTTCCTGTACAGACCACAGTTATCCGGACAGTGCGAAGTCCGGTCTATACACATTCATTGTAGCTTATTACACTAAAATTTATTAAATCTCTAGCTCCTGGTGCTGCTCCCAACGATATTTCTGTAATTGCAATTGACACTAATACACTAAAGGTTTCTTGGAAGGTATACGTCCCAAACTTTTTACAGTTTAAGTTTTACTTATCCAGTTTCATCTTTTAGTCACCTCCCAAAGCCCATTGGAATGGAATAATCAGGGGATACTACATTGGCTACAAAGTTTCAGATTCTCCTGAACCGTACATCTTTCGCTTAATAGAAGTCCCCGAAGACTACACAGATATTTTATCTTTATCAATTACTGATTTGTTAAAGTTTACTCAATACAGTATCGTCATACAAGCATTTAGTGATGGTGGTAAAGGACCAGTATCTAAAGAAACCATTGCTGTGACTTCCGAGAGCGGTATGCTACTTAACATTAATTAACAAACAAGTATTAATTAGTTTGTAAACCCAGTTCCCACTAAAGCACCTGTCGACATTCGTTGTTCGGTACTAACGTCCCAAAGTGTTCACATTACATGGCAATCACCACCTGCTCTTGCAATTCATGGAGTCCTTCAAGGATACAAAGTCATATTTAAACCCATCAATCACCTATCAACTAGTAATTTTTTCCACTTCACCCAAATAAATATACAATTAATTTCGATGAGAACAAAATTTTTGTAAATGTTTTGGTGGAGTAAACAGATAAGTTATTAATCGTCCATATACCACAATTTTACAGGAACTTTTTATCTTAAATAGGAAACGTAAACCCGGGCATCAAAACAACCAGCATAAATAAAATAACGTTAGACAAGTTATTGAAATATGCAAACTACAGTTTTCAGGTATTGGCCTTCACCAAAAAAGGAGATGGAATAAAAAGTGATCCAATTTATTGTCGTACTTTAGAAGACGGTCAGTTGTAACCTTAATGTTTTTCGCTATGAAATGATTTAAACAAAACTTAATTTCGTTATTGTTTGCTTTCTAGTTCCCGGACCTGTTGCAGCTATTAAAGTATTACCCGCTTCCCAGAACTCAGTTCTTATTGCCTGGAAAAGTCCAGAAAATCCCAATGGAGCAATTTCTAAATATACAATATACGTTAAAGATGAAGATAATGTGATAACCTAATACCCAAATGCAAATAATTAAAACTACTAATTAAATAGTAAAAAAAAATAATTATTCACTCAGGTTGTAAATCAACACACCGTTAATGGCAACACGACTTTCCAAGAAATCACATCACTGAAGCAAGACGCCAACTATGAATTTTGGGTAACAGCATTTACTACCGTCGGCGAAGGCCAACAAAGTAGAGTAGTCGCCCAATCACCAGGAATGAAAAAAATACCAGCTAGAGTTGCTGCTTTTAATTCTGCTATTGTCACAACTGAAGATAAAGATATCAAGTTGCCATGTCCTGCAATTGGAATCCCGGAACCTCGAAAAAAATGGACAAGTACAGACGTTCTTTGCAAGCGAAAAACATGATGCCGATCTATTACTTTATAGGAAACGGAAATCCACTTGAACTTAGTAACAGACTGGTTGTATTGTCTGATGGGTCATTGCTCATCAAAGACAGCCGTCAGCGTGAAAGCGATAACTACACTTGTCATGTGGAAAATGAACGAGGAGATGATCTAGTGACTTATTCTGTTCTAGTTCAAAGTAAATACGATTAGCGATCCTTATTACCATCTGACAACTAATTTCATTCTAAGGTGTACCAAATCCACCAGTTGTGGACATTTCACTGACCACTACTTCTTCCATTGATATTTTATGGAAAATAAAGCATGATGGTGGTGCCCCAATAACTGGTAATAGTTTGATAAAATTGTAAGCTGTAATATAAGTACAAAAACATGTACTAGGATTCAAATTGGTCTATAAAACCGAACATCTGCCTTGGAAAACTTTTGAACTAGATCCAAATATTGAATCTTACCGCCTGGATAATCTCAATTGTGGTACTAAATATCAATTATACTTGATAGCAGTAAATGATATCGGTGAAGGGAAAGCTTCATTCATTATTACAACATCCACAAAAGGAGGAGGTATTATTTACACGCAACAATTTAAATGATTAATTTTGATGACGATTTTTTTTTTGCAGTTCCAATCAGTCCCTCAAAACAAAACTTGATCGATGAAGGCTCAACATTTGTCACTCTGAGTCTTAACTCGTGGCAAACTGACAGTTGTCCAATTAAATATTTTGTTATCGAATACAAAGCAAAACTTGAAAATCAATGGCAATTGTATTCGGACGATGTTGAAACCGACAAGCGAAAAATTCTTCTCTCTGACCTTACACCGTCAACATGGTACAACTTGCGTATGATTGCTCATAGCGATGCCGGAACAGCTGTTGCTGAATATCTATTCGCTACCCTTACAGCTGAAGGAGGTAATGTGCAATTCTTATGTTCGGAAATAAAACTGTATTAATGTATCACTTATCAAGGTACCATTTCACCTGACACGGTTCAAGATAACATACCAAACAGCCCAATAACTTTACTACTGGATTTAAAATTCGTTGTTATTTTTTCAACCGTCGTAATTGCACTGTTAATCGTAATATTGACTCTGGTTTGCTGCTGTTGCAAGAAATCTCGAGGACATAAAAGTAATAAATTTCTTTTAAACATTACTTTTCACTCCTACTGATATTAAAAATGTCTAAAATTGGTTAGGTGGTCATCATAAAAGAAGTACTTTGCCATCTGATGGAACTTTAACATACAATGGCTCCTCAATGAGCGATGGCAGATCAGGAACAAGTAAAACAGAAAATAGTTGCCTAAGTTTCTTAAAAACTATAAATTTCATTTTCAGTTAATTCAGACGAACTGACTCCTTATGCTACTGCTCGACTCACAGATTTCGTTGATGTAAGACAATAATAAACAAAAAAACATTAGGGTTGGAAGCCAACTGATTATTTCATTTCATTTTAGGGCAAACAAATGTATCCTGGTGCAGGTTTGACTTTGTTTTACAATAAGTCGTGATCTCTAACGCTTAAGCACGTTTTATAGGCAACATGACATCAAATGAAATGATTTGCTTTCGAAATCAAATGCCAACAGCTCCTCCTATGTCGGATTCTTACAACTCAAACTCACTGCCATTTTATTCTCAAAGTTAGTTCAGACTTTTGTCAACTTTTATCATATCACCGCTAATTTAGTTCGATAACCTTTTAGTTCACAAAAAAACTAATCAAGGCCCACGCACTCCGAACCGTTCAATTTTAAAAGGTGTTGCAATGTCCATTCCATCAGTTCCCCCAAACCAGCCGCCACCCGAATTTTCATCTCAACGGTTTGTAATCACGCTTTAAGTAATGCAGTAACGCTGCAGAGAAGCTTCTGAATTATATTCCAGCTTGATTCGAACCGACATTGAACGAAACGATGTTCCATTACCACCCCCGCCACCACCTCCACCACCAATGCCTGAAAACACCAACAAATGTGCTAACAAAAATGAAATTCAAAAGAACTATGATGCTCCGTGGGAGTTAAAACGTATGTTTCAAACAATTTGTGTATTTTATATTTGAAAATTAAATTAGAAAAATTTACAAACTATTTCAGGTACTGCCAATTAAATGACCGCATCTTTCATTATTCTTCTCGTACTCTAAGTACTGTAGACAAATAGTGCATTCGTGAATGTTTGGTAAACAAATGTTTGTCACTTATTAATGTTGTCGCACGTGTAATCAATTTGAAGTACTTGCTAGTTTTAGATTCATCAAATGGTATGTGGTTTTAAATACCTGATTGTTAGTTTCTGTTAGTCACGTCAATCAATGTGCTCTTAAGTGTTAATATTAATCATTGCAGCATTTAACTTTGTATTTTGCACTTTTCGATCATTTACTACAATAAATTTAATATTGAATCTGCAAATTAATTAATTCTCTTGGCTCCACCACTGCTTTGAAAAGTGAAAAGTGAAAGCTTTTGCAACTATTGAATTTTGTATTTAACTTTAGCAATTTTTGAGTAAGATTTCGCATTTCGTCACATGCAAAACTCGAAAATTACAATTGATTTGTCTGGTTTCTTACCTGCGAAGTAGTTCGATAAAATCCAATGCTTTTGCTGAGTTCACCAACATTTCGATCAGAAGTACCGTAAATAAAACTGCAGTTTTAGTTTTCAATATCTAAAACAACAACAAAAACAAAAAATCAATATCATTCGGCTTTAAAAAGAGGTCATTAGAAAAGACAAATATTGGTCAACCTTTGGTCGTCTTCCATGGTGGCTTCGTAGGTTGCTGTGTGATGTAACTCTGAAAGAAAATAGAAACATGCAACAATCTTGGCCAGATTAAACCTTTCTAACAGATTTTCCCTTCTAATTAGGGCTAATAAAAACACCAAAAACTAGCTGGCCAAGCTAAAGAGAACCACGTACCGTATTATTTATCCTTTGCAACCTGCATCTAGAGTCGCTAATGGTCAGTTCTGTAGCAGAAATAATTGTAAATAACCTAAGGAAAAAAAAATTATACAGCAATTTTTTGAGGGAGCATTTCCCATAAACCACACAACTAAATACAACTGTAACGCCAAAATTTTAGTCCCGAGATCTTTGTTACGTCTGACATAACTAAGATTAAGATCTTGGTTGAATTCGTCACAATCAAAGCACGAGAATTACTAAGTACCGTGTTATAAATTGATGTGTCTGTTTTCTTAGCTGCGACACGGTTGAAATAAAATCCGATGTTTTGGATGCACACAATGTTGTCGTTCGTGCCGCCATCATGAAGATCAGAAATAATACCGTAAGTGCAGTTTTATTTTCATTACCGGTATCTATAAAAAAATTAAACAAAAACAAACTTATTACGATTTTGATCATACACGGGAAATGAAAACACAGACTATAATCTGTGATGAAAATACCTCGAAAAACCTATACATCAACAAGGATTGTTTTTCATTCGAATCTGTATTGCATTTCCGGTTGATGCCGGTTATAGTGACGTCATGGGGTCGCTTGTGTTAATTGACCAATAGTTGATCACAATGGACTTTGCCTCTTCTTATTTCCTCGCTCAAACTCGGGGATTTTTAGGGAATTTGAGTAAAAAATCAAAAACAATTTCAAAACTAAATTTAAATTTAGTTGTTTATTATACGCCATGAGGATAAAGTTTTATTAACTCTGTATGAACTATTTCGCAATTTTCTTAAATTCGCCAATAACCATTGAGTACGTAATTAACCCCGAGTTAAATGACAAAATAATAACAAATTTTTTATTTTGTTAGGCATTTATTTTTTTGTCAAATTAGAGACAATACACAAATTAAATTCTGTGAATTTCATACATTTACACAATCAATTGGAAATAAAAATGTTGGAGGATCGACTTTATTGAGTACTCATGCTCCGCAATTGTTTCAAATAGTCGATAATTTTATTATACAAAAATTCTTTTCCGTGTTTAGCAAACATATAATCTGTATGCATTGTCATTGGGTGTGGTAACAAATACACATCAACAAGATTTCGCACTCTACTTTTTCCGAGCTCTACATCCAGGGCTGAAGCCATAATATCATTTGCCCCATAAATGAGTACTGTTGGAACTACCATCGCGTTAGTGTTTAATACCGGTGGGATTTCCTGTTTAAAAACATAATAACACTAATAAAACACACCATTCTATCTCACCAAGATTTAATTAGTGATTTCATACCGAACCGTATGTTCTAAGATTTTCTGATTTTCCATAATCAAATTCTCTAAGTATCTCAGTATCGAGCATCTTTAAGAAGAAAGTATTGTAACATTTTAGCCATTATAGAATTGTCACGTATGACGTACAAACCTGACCCATGTAAATCATAAGTTTTGCAGATGAACCAGCTGAGCAATGACTTTCATATATTGGAACTCTCGTCTGAAAAGAAATATTCCCAAAACTTATCAAATTGAAATTATTTTGAGTATATTTTTAATCATAAGTAACTCCAATGAAAAACAAAAAAAAATAAAAATTATACAAAATTCCAGTAGTGGTATTTGCTATTTATGGACATACCTGATTCCGAAGATAAGGATTATATCCAATCACCAAGGCCGAAATCATTTCACAAAAGATTGGATTACCACTCGGACAAAAAATCGTGTGTAGTTTTTTAGACAGAGGGCTTATAGATAACCATGAATGCAAACCAAACTTGTCAGTCAGGAACTGTTGTATGTATAATAAATTAGAAATTAAACAAAACCTGTGTGCATTACACACAGGGCCGCCGCGAGGCCTTTTGGTGGCACAAGCAAAACAAAATATTAGCGCCCACACCGCCAAAAAAAGTTTGAAAAAGGTGTGGAAATGGAGTGGCGTATGGCCAAACCGAAAAGGGGCCTAAAGCTCAAAAATTTCAAAAATTTCAACTTTACTCCAAGGGTGGAGGCAAGGCCAACCCCCGATATCCGCCAGTGCCTGTCGTGGTCATTTTTGGGTATTTGTTATTCTTGGTTCATTTCGCCATATTCATAGGGGCGCCGAAATCATTCATTTCGCCGACCGTACCGGAAACCGGGGCACTAGATTCGGGGTTCTGTTCCGGGCGCAACTTTTCATTCGCACGGCTCTGGTTTTGTGTCGACAAAATGATCAGACAGACCACCATTATGGCGCGCCCTCTGAATATGGTGCCCCAAGCAACCGCTTGTGCCGCTTGTGCCTAGCGACGGCCCTGATTACATACATTAAGTTGTTTATGAAACCTTAAAATTGGTCGCCCCAAAAGGGGTGAATATTTAAGCTGAAGTACAGGTGCTAACAAAATATTACCTGCAAACTAAATATAAAATTAATTTAAAAAATGCTTATACTGTAATATTATTTACTATTATTGCACCTTATCGTTGTATTCAGGATAATCTTGCATCAAGTAAAACGGTAAAGCTGTTCCCATAGATTGACCAATATAAAGTAATTTTGAAAATCCTGTTTTATTTAAAGTGTAGTCAATTAAAGATAACGTGTCGTACAGTACCAATTCTTTTAAACTGAAATATTTAAAGCCATTAGTTATAGTCTGTCCCGTATTCATAATCAAGCCAAGCAAAGCAATAATACTTGAAATTCCAAAATAGATCATCGTCATGAGTCATTGTTGAATGAGAGCTATATGAAGTACCTCGCAAATTTCCCATCCAGACATCATATCCTTCATCGGCCAAAACAAAGGCTAGGATGTGAGTGAAAAGCACACTTTCAATACATAATTTTAAAAAATTAAATAAAAATGTTTTCCAGGGCCGTCACTGACATGCATGGCGTTTTTGTGCAAAAAGTTCTATGGCGCTCTATCATCCCGATTTTTTTACTAACAGGACAGTTGTTGGGTGCGAATGGAGCAAAATAGAGCAAAAAGGAGCTATAGCAGATGTCGCCGAATGCATTACCCCTATGAATAAAAATTTTCGTGGCTAAAAAATTAGTCGTTTTAATAGGTTGTCCTCGAATGGAGATGCTTGCCGATGTTTCACTACACAACTAAAATCTAATCAATCACCTAAACTTTCAGGGCCGTTATCAAACCACTGTGTTGATTCGCAGTTCATTCCATGCATGAGAAGAACGGGAATTGCGCTATCATTTAGCTTTCCATTTTTTCCGTGCGGAATTCTGTGATGAGTTAAAATATATCCGTCCCCAGTAGTTATTGTGTGGTTCTCTGCAGGGTACCCAAATTTTTGTATTAAACTGGTCTATAAAATAATAAAATAAATACCAAACTTAGAAAACATCATTTCGAATTCAATTGAAAAAATATATGTATATATACGTGCGTATACATGGTAATTGATTACACTTCAAGTTTTCAACTTTAATTGTGTCTAGTAAGCTTAATAAAAAGTTAAAATTCGGTGTAGCATAAACACAAATAATACTCACGGCCTCTAAATTTGCTTCTTCTACTATTTCAGGAATCGGTTCAGGTAGTCCGAGTAATTTGGCAAATTTGCTTGCTAGGCTAATAATAACATCATCGGACAAAAACGATGTACTGCATACATGACCAGAAGTAATCAAAATCGATAATAAATAAAATTTCACGGAATGTGCTGTTAAATAAGACATTTATAAACGTGTAGCGCTTGAAATGAAATGGTTGTTCACTCCAAAGTATGATCATTCATAATTATCAGCGATGGAAATCAACTTTCCTAATTCACACATGCGAAGTATGTGTAGGTGGCACTTGTTAATGTTTTATATTTGTTGTAAAGTTCTGTTTAATGGCTGATAAAAATTATATTTATGATGTATAATTTTCATACTTTTTTATGCATAATTACTCTTTAAAAGTAAACTATATATTCAGTTAAAATTGAGAAATTATTACATATCTCAGGTCTGGCTGCTTGCAGCATGCAATCAAAATTAATCTTTGAACTTAAGAAGTTTACACGGCTCCAATTATTTTTCATAATCTGATGCACTTACAATTAACCTGCATAGCGTACAACAAAAGACAAGTGTTTTTGAATAAATTACAAAACAACAATTTGATTGCAAACCCTTAAATAAAAATCTTGCTTTTGTTGAACACAGCAAAAACATTTTTAAAAAAATAATACAATGATTACATTTTGTTCAAATATGCTAACAGTTTGTCTTGAAAAATATTTTTTGCATCAAGAGCATACATCATATCCAAATGATTCATCATAGGCGGACCAACTAATTCAACCCCTAATAAATTTGGCAAATTTCTACTCAGTATAGTGACATCTAAAGGATCCGCAAAAGCATCATTGGCTGAATGAAATAATACCACCGGTATAGAAATCTCTTTCAGAACATACTGAGGTGGATTAGGCTATAATTTAAAACAGTACAGTAAAAATCATTTAGTTCATAAGATACTACTAGGAATATGTTAAGAGTGGAAGAAAGTACAACAGCCAGGGCACCGACAAATGCATCAAAGTTGTCCGCTAGGACTCCGATTATTTTACATTAACTATAGCTTGACTGCTAGGTCAACAGTCTGCACGAACATTAGGCCCAGCGCAAATGGGGGCGTACGCCTGAAACGCCATGCATGAAATTCACGTGCGTGGCTTTTCAGGCGTATGCCAATGGTTTTCATGCCAAAAGCGCGAATCCAAACCATTCTGATTTTTACGTGCGTGGACATGCGCAGTAGCAACAAACAAAATTGAACAACGCCCACACGATTGATTGAAATAAGAAAACAAAAGAAAAGATTCAAAAATATTTGGAATTTATTTGGAATAATTAAATTTTGGATTTTTTCGATTTTTTTTTCTATTTTTTCCGATTTTTTTTTCGATTTTTTTCCGATTTTTTTTTATTTTTATAAATTAGATCAATTTCTTATTTTTATGTCCTGAAATGTCGAAGGGCGTACCATTAAAACAGCCGAAAAACGTGCTGTTTGTTTTTGTGATTGCACGCCTCCAATTGCGCCGGAAAAAGCACAAGCGTACGCCCATGCACGAAATGTTGTGCGTGTGCACCATGCACAAGCCCCCATGTGCGCCGGGCTGAGTCGAGCTGACTGAGCCGGGCTGACTGAGTCGGGCTGACCCGAGCTGACTGAGCCGGGCTGACTGAGTCGGGCTGACTCGAGCTGACTGAGCCGGGCTGACCCGGGCTGACTGAGCCGGGCTGAGCCCGGCTGACTGAGCCGGGCTGAGCCCGGCTGACTGAGCCGGGCTGAGCCCGGCTGACTGAGCCGGGTTGAGCCGGGCTGAGCCGGGCTGACTGAGCCGTGCTGAGCCGGGCTGACTGAGCCGGGCTGAGCCGGGCTGACTGAGCCGTGCTGAGCCGGGCTGACTGAGCCGGGCTGAGCCGGGCTGAGCCGGGATGACTGAGCCGGGCTGAGCCGGGCTGACTGAGCCGGGCTGACTGAGCCGGGCTGAGCCGGGCTGACTGAGCCGGGCTGATACGTATAGATTTGTTTAACTTTTGATACATTTATTAAAAAACTTAACCAAGGGGCACACTGTGCTTCAACACCCTTACAACGGCATTGTATGACGTCATTGTGCCATGTGTTCGCGTGACGTCATTACCGTTATTGATTTCGGTTCCCCCCCTATCGCGGAGGAAGGCGGAGTTCTACGTCAAAGCACTCAAGGGACCATAGCAGTTGTTTATTCTTTAACCTTTTAACATATTCTTGTTAGACTAGGAGCAATACCTTGTAGTGTTTCATAAATAGGTTTTTAACCTGGCCATAATCGTATTTATATAATCCTTTTGTCTGGACCATCTGAAAAAAAGGTTGTAATATTACACAAGTCATATTCCAAAGCAATAGCTTATTTGACACATGTCCAATGGTATTCTTAAGATGTTGCACTGTGTTTAGGTCACCTGTAGTAAGGCACCTCGTAAGTAGCAGTAGAATTCTTTCATCACAATTTTGATTTGTTGAAAGAACACTTTTGTAAACTTTAGTATTTATTATCCCTTTCCAGTTTACAGTGTGTCAACATTACAAGGTAGATGCAGATCGTAGTAATGGGCCCACCAAATTGAAAATAAAGTAGAAATTTTTTATTGAGAAACCTGAGCGTAATGTTCCAGGGTTCGCAATGATAGACCACCTGATGTATGAGTTATGTATAAAAAGTCCCGACTCTGTAAAAAAAATTGTGAAGAAAATATAGTGCCAAAAAGGTGAATGCTTATAACTGGAAGTATTTTCAACTTACTGTATTTCGTAAGTCAACGTTATATCCCCCCGTCAAAGACATGCCAAGGGAACAAATCGCCGGATTGAATACAGGGCAAAATATGGCCTCTAGTTTCGCTTCAGGATTTGGGATATGGAATAATCTTACAACATCGACAATAGACTGCAGAAAGAACAAAGAGAATATCAAAACAAGTTACAAATAAGATCAGGGCCGGATTTAGGTACTGCGGGGTCCCTAGGCAAAAATTTTTTGGGGGCCCCCCAGAAAAAGTTTAATATTAAAAAATCTAAAAATACACTTACTATTATCTCTTTGTATAAAGTAAATATAAACACATATGCCACAAAGAAAAAATTACTTCCAAAATTAACAATAAGTCAACTAATTTTTCCTGGAACATAGTGGGATCTTTTTCCGGGTGCCCCCAATCATCGGGGGCCTCTACGCAGCTGCTTATTTTGCTTACACGTAAATCCGGCCCTGAATAAGATAACACGGACGAACTGGTCAAATTATCTTGTGAATAGCACCGATAAAAAAAAACTAATTTAAAATTATGTCTGCTAAAATTACAAGTAAAATTAATTTTCCTCTATTGGTTATTGTTCACAAATCTGCCAAAAATTGAGAAAATCGCAATTTAAAAAAAAAGATCAGATATATTGATACGTGGCCTAATTTTAATATCTTGATAATAAAAGGAACTATCGACGAAAATTAATTTTTGTCTATAGCAAAATTGTTTCTGACTACGGTATCTAAATGGGGTATCTACATGGCAAGTTGTTTACAATACAACTTAAATATGGTATCCCAGATAATTCTCTGTACATCTACCTCTACAATATCCTTAAAGTCAGCACCCCACCTAAGGAATGTTGTAGCGTAGACCAAACTGCTAACTGGGGATAAGGCAATAAATTTTAAAACCTAATTAGAAACAATAATTAAAGTCAACAAATGTTTTTCAAAGTGTTTGTTTGTAGTCAAAGATCTACTTTCTGCTGGTATTCAGGTTGTGATGAAAATAAAGCAAAGCCCACTGTTGTACCCATTGAGTGGGCCACGTACGTCAATTTCTCATATCCCGTTGCATTTAGAACGTAGTCAATCATCATAGGAACATCATATTCAGCCATTTCTTCCCAGCTGTAAAAAAGTAATTACTAATTATAATAATACAATAATAACAAGCTCGATTTAGAACAAACTTTTGTTACTGTTTTATTACCTGAAATCCCAAAAATGTTTGTTTCTCCGACTATATTTTCTATGATACGAATAAAAGTTTCCACGCATGTTTCCTAACCACACATCATAACCATTATCAGCCAAGAAAAAACCTAAAAGATAATTATCAATACTTTCATTCAGAATTAATTGATTGACTAACTGATTAAATTTAAACAGCTAGAAATGGCGATTTTATGTCTTAAATTTTCTACTTTGGGTAGGGGAATAACCCCTTTCAGTCAACCCACTTTCACCTCCCTGATTTCTACTTTTTACATTTATGCAGCCCCAAAAATATTCCTGGCTACTCCACTGGTTTAATTAATGTGCTTTTATATTGAATGGCTGCCTAGGCCCTAGTCATTTACCTAAACTTGGTTTTCCACTATCTACAAAATAGGTAGAAGAAGCAAGAAGGCCATGCATAAGTAAAACAGGTTGTCTCGTTATATTTCCATAATTCTGTTTTCCATGAGGAATGCGATGCATCGTTAATATGTAACCATCTGTTGTATAAACAGTATAATTTTCTGCAGGATAGCCATAAAAATGAATAAATTCTGTCTGAAATCAATCGAATTTTTGATAATAAACGTGAGCATAATACATTCTATTTACATTACGGCTTCTTACTGTTTCCAAACTTGCTTCCTGGAATAGTTCGTCATCCTTCGGACTATGTAATAACTTCGCTGCAGTGATTTGCCAAGTCACAGCATGTAATAAAAGCATTAAGTGTAGAATAAAATGCATTTCCGACGCACACCAGGAGCGAATAACTGACATTAACCTAAAACTACAGTCTACAGACAGAGGCCTCAATATTGCAGGTGGCTTAATAACAATA
>JAQIXU010000887.1:0-23408 GCA_034701245.1 Strigamia transsilvanica | reverse complement strand
TGTAATTTTTATTGTTATTAGTGGGGTTTTTTATAAAAAAGAAAATAGGATTTAGTTGTGATTTTTAGTTAGTTTGTTTGATGTTTGGTTTTTGTTTAGTTTTGTTCTTTATAATTATTTTTTTTTTTGTATTTTTAAGATTTTGGAAGATTTTTTTTAACTGTGAGGGTTTATTTTGGTTTGTGTTTTTGCATTTTGTATCAGGGAGCGTTAAAATATAGGTTAAAAATTTTAGTTTTCCTGAAGTAGACATGATATAGGTTATATTGAACATTTTTTTTGTATTTTGGCTTAGGGGTGAAATGCTAGTCGCGTTTTATGGTATCTGGTTAACTTTTATAAAACTTAATTTTTTGACTCTTTTGTTTTTTTAGGTAATTTCTTATGGGGAGTAGTGATTTTGCAAGAGTAATCTTTGCATGGGTATTATTTTTTATTAATTTGGTAGTCTTAGAATAAACTTTCATTTTTATTAAATTATATTTGTTTATATTTGATTTTTGTTTTTATTTAAGTTGGCGGGGTTTACTTTTGTTTACTTTCGTTTACTTTCGTTTATAATGATGTTATTGATAGGTTGATTAATGTGTTTTAGAACTTGGCAAAATTTGTTTTCTCCCTGTTTAGCAAAAACATGGTTTGTCTTTAGTATAATAAATCTGGCCTGCTCAGTGTTTATATAAACAGCCGTGGTAACTTGACTGTGAAAAGGTACAGTGGTAACTGGACAAGATGTGTGCATCGTTGGACCCAATTACCCACCAGGAGGAAGCGAAGATTTGCACTATACTGTAATTGAAAGAATCCTTTTGACAATGGGAAGTCGCGGCAAAGGTATTTTTACTGTGCCGTCCGGAAATGTTTGTGGATTGGTTACGTGTAAAAACTGGAGGCGTATCAGTAGCAGAGAACACCCAGAACATCGATTTGATGAGATTATAGACAGCAGAGAACACCCAGAACTGTCGATTTGAGGAAATAATTGATAGAACCTCAAGATGATGAAATCCTTAAATAGTGTGGTTAGACCAGTGGCGATAAAACAGGGCTAATCTTTGTTGCTGGTGGAAAGGGTGAAATATTTGGCCCAGTCTGATGCATCCTTGCAAGATTCAGAGCTTGATGGTATTTGATTTTTGTCTTTATTTAAGTTGACAGGATTTATTTGGTTTACTTTCGTTTATAATGATGTTATTAGTAGGTTGATTAATACGTTTTAGAACTTGGCAAAATTTGTTTTTGCCTGTTTAGCAAATCATGGTTTGTTGTCTTTAGTATAATAAATCTGGCCTGCTCAGTGTTTATATAAACAGCCACAGTAACTTGACTGTGCAAAGGTAGCGTAATCATTAGTTCTTTAATTATGCTCTCCCCCTTCTTTTCTTCCAACTGTCATGTCATGGAACAAGCACATACATAGAAAAAAACAATCAGCACCGATTAAAGGCTGAATGTGCATTCTGTGATAAAATCAGAGATAGTCATAGAAAAACAAAAACAAATATTATTTGTAATAATTTTCAACTTTTCAATTTTTCAGGCAACCAGACAGATATGAACATGCAATCTTTGTAGAGAGGTTTGATGTGGTAAGACCGACTGAACCAACACCACCAGCCTCACCCAGTCGCGGAGACCCAACAACACCACCACCACCAGTGCAAACAACACCACCACCACCAACATCAAGTGGTGGTGGGTTATTAATAGAAATTGCTACATTTATTATGTGTTTTATAATGTTTTATAAATCAATAGCTGCATTCAACGTTCAGCCCTGATAATGCCTGGTTATCACCGTTGTCGCCAATGTCAAAAGCCAGAAATGACGTCACAAACTTCAACAAAACAAAACGGTTATCAGCGACGACAACAACGAAATACTAGTGTTCGCTGATAACAGAAGTCGTTATTGTGGTGTTTGTTTACAGCCATCTTGAAGATAGAATAGATTGAGGACAAGAACTTGCTGCTAAAAAAGGTATAAATAAACCACTATAGTTGCGAAATTAATTGTGAATATGCATGAATGTGCATGAATATACATGAATTCATATTACAAATTGAATTAAACCTTACAGGTACTGTTTAATGGTACATGTCTGATTTAATTGATGAAAGTTGAAAGCCAATTGATCCAGAATAATGAGAATAAAGAGTTGTGTTCATTTGAACCTATAAATTGTTATTCTTTTCCTATACTTCTCTATCTTGCCCATGGCGTGTGGCTCATCCCCCCCCCCCCACACACACATGGCAGTACAATCAAAGTAGCAAAACTTAGCCACAAAAGCCAGCAGAAGAAAGGCTAAAATAGAAGCACAAGTGCAGGCCATTAGGACGGCGATCAAAGTAAAGAAAGCCTCCTGTTGAGATTTAGTATTCGATAATTATTTGTTTTTTAATTTATTATGTGTTACTTATGTGTTACATAAGCTCAAGAGTTAATACACGTTTAGAATGTACAGGAGGATCATCTTTTGCTCTACAACTTGAATAGTGGGGCACCACCATAGCTGAACCTGCACCTGGCAAAGTCGAAGCGCTTGCAGATTACAATGAGAAACGGAGCAAGACATTATGGTAATTACATTAGGACTCACCGGGACATTAAGAAGTTGATTTCGAGTGCAACAGACCCAAAAGTAGCATGGGATATGTTGAGCAACACTTCTGAACCTAAATCGAGGCCATGGATTGCTTCACTGCGGAAGGAGCGAACGGAAGCCGTTGCCTCGAACAAACTGGTAAGACTATAAATGATAAAGAAATTGCTTATCAAATGATTCTACACCGTAGTAATGGCGTAGTAATGCAGATTTATGGCTGGTCGGATCCAGAATTTACCACGCAGAAAGTTAAAGTAGCGATTACAAATTAAATGTCCCGTATGCACGTAAAGCATTGGTTGACCAGGCGATTGATAAACTCGTAGTACAGGTCATTTCTAGGCCCATTACGCATTTGGAGTGGGCCACGCCTTTGGTCTTGGTGGTCTAAGGCAATGGCTCACTCAGGTGGTATAGCACGTAGGATTGCGGATCTTTTAGCTGGCCTAGCCGGATCGAAGGTGTTTACACTTATCGATCTTCAGCAGGCTTATCAGCAGATCCCGCTTACTGACCGGACAGCCAGGCGTGTGGCCGTCAACACCCAACGTGGATTAATGGCGATCACTCGGCTGCCATTCGGAACTGCTCCCACTTTGAGGGAAATTGTGCCAACTACGATGAAGTCTTACCATGGAAACTTTGAAGTTGAAGTTTATTCTAAATGGACGCGGAAAGGGACTTGTTTTGCGGAATGTTAGCTATGCACCACACGGACGGAGAGTACATTTCAGTACATGAGTTCAGAACAACAAAGAACAACAAAAAGACCAGAGTGGCATTAATTTTGTGCAGGAAATTGTTTGTGCAAGTGTTGCAAATCGGTCTAAGCACATCGCCAGACGAAACAGACTAACCGAAATTTAAATCGGTTAAGTATCGTTTCTTTTTTCTCTTTCTTCAGCAGTGAAGAGAAAACTGGGATGGATTCACAGGAAGGTTGAGAGTTGGATTTTAAACTCCCAAATAGAAATAAATACATTTTAAGGAAAACATCAAATTCTATCACGAGTGAATGAAAAATGAATCCTAGGAAGTCCTGAATCCGCCAGAATTATGGATTTCTTCATTAAAACACCGAGAATTTTCCGATGAATGCAAACAAAATTGTTGTGGCGAACGACCAATGAAATTCAACATTTTCTAGACATGAGGAAATGTCAACTAGATCAAGCCATCGAAAAAGGGATGGAAATAGTGAAAACTATGGAACCAAACATGCACGGATAATCAGATAATAGCAAGAAAATAAATTCTTGAAGTTTAAAAAAGAAAAATAAATGGAACATCACAAAACCAATGAAAGATGTATCGAAGGGGCTTTAGAAGACACCAGAATGATGGATTGCCGCATTAAAACATCGGAAAATTCCGAGAAAATTCCCACATTTTCACCAAATACATGGACAATTGCATTAAAGTAAATTTTTTTAAATTAAAAAAAATAAACGGATCGACCAGTGGTGAGACACACAAAAACACGTTTTGGACAAAAATAGAACACTAGGGCTAATGGAATTCAACATTTTCAAGCCATATAGAAATATTAACTAAATCAAACCATCGACTCACAATCCACTCGCAATCCAGTTCTTTAGCTATGCACCGATAAATTTCCTCATAAATATAATCGAAAAAGGGATGGAAATAATGAAAAATATGGAACCAAACATGCACGGATCCGAGAGGAAACAACGGATGAAAACGTAGCGTGAAATGGAAGGCAAATCACGTGACTGTTGCTATGCCGACAGGAAAGCATCGCCATTGGTGGAAATAAACAGTTAAAATGATGTCACATCCAACTGATCGAAAACGAGGCTTTCGGGTGTAAATGAACAAACAAATCTGCAAATATCATATTACATTTTTAAAACTAGAAAATTAAGGTTGTGAAGAATTTATGCTGCCAATATTTTCTAATGTTACTTAAAAATAAACGAAATCAATTTTTCAATTTGCATGTTTTTCTCCCCCGCCACAACATCCGTTTTTTCGTATTAAGAATGAAAAAATCGTCAGCAAACAGATTTTTGGTGTCAAAATATGGACAAAATGCAATTTTTCACAAAAAAATTGACAAAATCCATTTCTGGATTATTTGAACCAGAAATTGACTTAAGCTACCTAAAACGATGAGAAAAACAGCAGAAATTTCACCTCCGTTATCTTATTATTTATTTTCAAATTGGTTTTTTAAGAATTCTCACACCCAGTTTGTTGGTTTCACGCATCAATCACAAAACTCACTTCCAAATTCGTAATATTCAGACAAAAACCCACATGGCAGTAGCCATTGATCGAAATTTGACTTGAGCCAGCAGCACAAAAGTTATTCAAAGTTAGGTGACCAACCGTGTCACAGGCAACAATAGATTTAACGAATTAATCCCTCAATAATTGCTTGTCTCAAAATTTCCTTTTTTCTGAAACTAGTTTTGCTTTCTACAGTTCTGATTTTATCACTCTGTTTTGTTGTTAAGGTCTCATTTTGCTCTTCTCTGATTGCTATTTCAAGTGCTTTGTCATGAGTCATGACATATCGTCAAACAGGGTCTCTTAATCCATTAATAAACTGACTTAATAACTCAACTTTCATGACTTTCTTTTTCAAGTTATCTGGAGCCAATCTTTCAGCTGGAGTCCCTCCTGTAGTAGGAATAAAGGTTTTGTCTTGTAATGCTCTCAACCTAGTAGCACAACCCTGTTCATCTTCTGTTTCAAGTTGAACACATTCCTGGAATACAGATTACAATGGGCTCATTAGTAAACCTCTTAATCAAGGCCTCTTTGAATAGTGCATAAACCTTCTGGGCTCAGATATTCTCATTATCAAAAACATAGTCTCTGGGCATCCCAGTCATTTTACACCTGTCTATGGAAATCTTACGCTCATCTGACCAATGAGCTAACTCAGCCACTTCCTCTAACAACTGGAAAAATCTTTTAATAGTTAGACCCCCTACTTTTCCTAAGAAAGGTTCTAAAAGTGCCGCCAAACCCTGATCTGTCGTTTTGGGACCACCTTGAGGTAAATCCGCATTAAATTTCTGTTGGATGTCATGCAGCAACCCTGCAATTGCCTCAGCCATAGTAACGCTAGTAGGAATGCAAAACCTGAAATATTAGAAGAGTGGAGTAAGACCGCAGCCACCAATGTAATGTACACCCCAACCGAGCGATATGGGTGTATTACCGGTATGAGACACTCTTCTTTATACTCAAGGAATGAGAGTTTCTTAAATCATTAATAGAAGTTTAATTATAAAGGAAAACAATAATATTTACAATAAACATAAGATAAAAGGTAACTTAAAGTAGGGTCTATCGGTCACATAATAGTTATTGTTTTGATGTTCTGCTGTTCAGGATCTCTTGCTAATACTGTCTGAATGCTTCATGGTGATTCTCAGGCCTTCACATCTTTGGCACATTTCACAACACTTAGCACAACACTTTGACCCAAAGCTCAGCACCCTAATGTCCGATCCTTCTCTCACTATCTTTAGCTCACGACTGTTTTTCACAGTAACCGTTTCTCTGTCACCTTGTCATCTGACCGTTATCGTTCCTTAGACATATTCATTGTTCATTGTCAGGGCCGGCCGGAGGGCTGTGTGAGCAGTGCGCCCGCACAGGGCCCTGCGCCTGGAAAGCCCCGCGTGGGGAACACAGCGCCACAACTTTACTTTTATAAATTTTTAGTGAATTTAGACTTTTCCCAGTTGAATTCCATTTGTTTCCAGGAAGTGTGGAAGAGAACAACGGCCGATTTTAATCTCAATATTAAAATTAAATCAGGCCCAGCATGAGAACGTTCGCACAGGGCCCCGCTTTTTGCCCAGCCGGCCCTGTTCATTGTTTATGATCCATTACAATCCAATATGAGTGTTCCTTTCAATATCAATTGACAATTCAGTTCTAATATCACACTTTATAATATTAATCTTAAAATCTTAAAAATAACACATTAAACTTAAATGAATCAAAGAATATTAATTATTAGATTAGATGCGTAGACTCATGCATCACAACAGCTGTAACACCCATTGACACCGATATTATTATACTGTCCCCCACATAAACCAACTGATGCAATGTGGACATGAACCTACGCAGTTGCCAATATGGCGCCGGTAAGTCTGCAGTCCTCTTGAAAGGCCAGCCTGTTACGATAAATTGAACCAAAATTTGCAGAAGGGGGTCCGCGAGTGTAGCTTCGACCAACTGCTGTTGCATCAAGGGGTTTGGATCCCCAGTGGTCAGCATATGCAAATCGAAAGGATAGGCAGCATCGTCAGCGGGCCATGAGAGAAGTTCATAATTGTAATTTAGTTCCAGAGTTCCAAAAAAAAAGCCACTCCTTAACAAAAGGCAGAGAAAGCAGTGTTGCTTGGTCCAAATCTTTTAAACCCAAACCACCTTTTTGCGGGGACCCCATCATTTTCTGTGATGAGAGCAAGTTTGAGATCCCTATTGGAGAGCATGGCCACGTTTGGAGGCAAAAAAGAGAAGAACTGAAACCAGGGTGTACGAATCAAGGCGTTAAACGTTCTGCTGGAGTGATGGTATGGGGGTGTATGACCAGTCAGAGCAGAGGAAAGTTATTATTTATCAATGGCAGAGTAGACTCAGTGGCATATCAAGAAATTCTTCAAGGTGGTTTATTCCCAACCTTTGAAGATTACTTTGGTGACGACACTTCATGTTCCAGCAAGATCTTGCCCCTTGCCACAACTCGAAATCTACCAAAACATGGCTGCAGAATTACAATTATGAACTTCCCTCATGGCCTGCAAACTCACCAGACCTACAGTAAATCCCTTATTAAAAAAGCAAAAAAATCCTCCTAAGACAGTAAAAGATCTGAAACTGCATCCAAACGGTTTTTCGTCCGAAAGATGGAAACAACTAGTACAATCAATGCCAAATCGATGTAATGCAGTTGTCCAAAGTCATGGTTATCCAACCAAATACTAAAATTCAAAAATTTCGGTTAAAATTTTGATTTTTTGCTTGAATATTCCATATTTTTGCGACAGATTTGTCATTATTATAATTTTTTGAGACAACATGAGTTATCAATAGACAAGTGGTCAATAGTTTTGGGCTGTATTAGAATAACAACTTGATTTTTGCACCAAATTGTAGAGAAATGTTTACTTTACTTAAATAGTTTCTTTATTTGACCTTAAGTTAAGTTTTTAAGACATTTTCCATAAAGATAAAGTGGCACTGATAAATAAAACTGAAATATTCTATAATATTGAGATTGAGTAGTACATTTTGAAATTTAATTTGTAGGAAGTGGTTGACAATGCTAATTTTGAAGACGAATCAACTATCAATCAACATGTTCTTTTCATGAAGTCAGAGGCCAAGAAACTGCGTCCCAATATTTTAGAGATTAAAAAACGGATGAGAAAAACATACCATGACAGACAACAACTAGCAAAAAAAGAAACTGCCAGTAGTCACAAAAAAGTACCTATTTCTATTGGATTTTAACAAGGTTTTAGATACAGATATTCTATTTTAATTAGTTCTGATATTTTTCAAATGGTTCAAGATTTTTTTCAATTGACTCAAAAAGATTTGGCTGGACTACTGACTCAGAAAATTGATGAAATAAATTTGGATGGCCTTCTTGAACTTTTTACACTGACACAGTTAAAGAGTGTAATGCCAGATTACAACAGTTTTCAAGAAAACAACGACTTAGAAGAAGTTGAAAAAGATTTGCACTACATTTTAAGGGCTGATGTGACATTGAGGAAAACAGGCTGCAATCCCTGGCCTTGCACATGATATTTGCACTAAAAAATGAAGATTTCATCTTGACATACCATAACTAGCATCTTTTGTTTTTAAAAAAATGAAATTTTTATTTAGATAGAATTTTTTTCCCCTTAAAAAATGTAATTTTTATTTAAATTGCATTTTTTGTCATAAAAATGCATTATGTAGGTGAAATTGAAGAAAATGACACAAACGTTGAAACATGCAGACTTTATTAGTGTCAAAATGTAAAATTTTTCCTCCAGATATTGCAAAACATGGCAGCCAACCATTAGTGTGTTATCTATTAATTCATTAAATATTTTCACATATTTTTTAGACTCTCAAAGGATGCTGAAACTAGCCTTAATTGGAATTTTGTTACGAGAAAATTTGTATAGACTTTTTGTAACTGACAAGGTAAAAGATTTGTTTTTTGGTTTTGTTTTTTAAATTTTATTTAGATTTCCTTTTTTCTTTATGTCTAGAGTAAAGCGGTTTTATTTAAAAACCCCCTGTGCAAGGTGCAACAATCAACTGTCCTCGTGGTTGTGAGAGGCATCTTGCACATTTTGATCTTCTCGGCCACTCGCTGCGCCGACATCTTCTTGGCCACTCGTTGTGCCGACATCTTTGTTGCCACTCGCCGCCGCCCTTCGGGCCTCTCTTTGGGCCGTCCTTCTGGATACACTTCTGGACCGCTCGTCGCCACCCTTCTGGCCACTCGCTATCCTGCCTGACTACTTTCAGGTCAAGATTTTGATGTAAGGAAAAGATTTGTGACTCGCTAAATTATGAGATGTAGACTCATTTAAAGGAGGAAAGAGTGTTACATCCACAGCTATTGTAGTAAATAGTACACTATTGTAAAGGTTGCCATGGTGTGTCCATGACAACCTCGCACGCTTCGAAATAATAAACAAATCAGTTGACTCAAAACTTCTCTAAATACAACACCTCTTTGGGGCTGGGCCCCAAGTTTGGGTATCCAGCCCTAAACTACGAGTATAGTAAAAGTATATACATTACAGATACACGTCACTTTTGTACTAAGTTTAAAGTACAATGTATAAGCGACATTGCGTCCAGAGACATCAGCTTGGCGCTTGAATGAGAAAGGAGGGCGAATCTATATCAGCCTACATAGCTACTCTTCGCGCCATGGCCGAGTTATGCGGGTCCACGAGAACAGAGCAGGTAGAACAGCTTGCATTGGACCAACTGATACGAGAAGTGGACATCGAGCCACTCCGTCAAAAGCTTTTAGGTGAGGAAAATCTCACCTTGGAAAGAGCTATCATCGTGGCCATTGGCTTCCAAGCCGGAACACATGGTAATGCCGTCTACAAGGAAAATCCAGATGTGTCAACGCCATCAGGAGCGATCACACCGCAGGCAGCCGCAACTTTCCAGATCCAAGCAGCTGACCGGAACAATTCAGAGCAGCAGTCCTCGAGCAACACCTCATCACGGTGAGGCGTCTCTAGCAACACCAGATGAAGCGGCCATGTTGGTGCCACATCACAAGGGTCAGTGCAGTGCAGAAGTCGACCAACGTGGCAACAAGAAAATCAAGCCGGTCGAGGTGCTTCAGGTGGTTATTCTTGTAATGGATGTGGACAGCCCCATGCTAGGGCAACCTGTCCACACAGGAAAACAGTGTGTAACGCGTGTGGTCGTGTTGGTCACATCGCCGTTGTCTGTCGTGTGCACCTTTAAAAATTCTATTTCGCAAGGCACAACCACTATAAGTGTTAATTATGAAGGAGCATATCATGGCTGAATTTAACACCAAGAAATTGTAAGGTGTAGATGCTAAAATGTTTAGTTGTAAGATATTTGGGTTAGGCGCGATTGTTGGGCGATCACTATAATTAGGGCGAGTCTAATCGTAATGACGTCACATCTCGCGCGCAGCACATCCTCATTTCCTCGTTTCGAATCCGAATACAGCAATCCGAATACAGCGGCAGTTTTTTTTTCACAAAATTTTGAAGAATAGATCATGTCCAATATGAGGAATGGAGCGCGCGTTTCACACAATGATTTCAGTATACAGAGTGAGAAATGTATTTCAAATTTATTTCGAGATATAAAGCCGATCCAACAAGCAATATCGATCAACTGCCACGACTCGTGACATTTCAAATATTGGTTTTTATATGACTCGAACGTCATTCCATCCAATTCCGCAGCTTTCGGATGCAAATACGGATTCATAACATCGATTTCCTTAGCCAATGCTTCCATTCTTCAAATAAAGCGGAAAAATTCCAGGGCGACCCAGAACGATATTTTCGGTATCCACGAATTGTAACAAGTGATTTTGCTTTTTTTCAATTGCAATAATTTATTTCCTTCCAAGTACTGAGAGTAAGCCTCGACACCTAGGTCGGCCATCAGTGATATAATTTGCGGTTGAGAGCTCGACACCCATAGGCCGCCTAAATCCCACACGTCAGTGTGATGATTCACACTGCTCCCTCGTCAGGGATCTTCCAACGCATAGTAGATGGTTTATTCGGGTCAATTGATGGAGTCTCCGTGTATCAAGACGATATTCTATTAGCAACAGCAACATTGGAGCAACACTTTAATCTTGTGTAGCATTTTTGCTACGTGATTTGTTACGTCTAAAGATTGTTTCTGTTTTGATAATTGACCTATGCGCGATTGCATGACTATTGTTTATTGGAACATATTCATTGTAAGCTCGTGTTCATTATAATTGCATTATTTCTTTCTTGGAAAATAAACGTTGTTGTTTTAGTTCTTACTGCAACTCGACTGAGAAGGTTCTCTTATTTTGAACGTTGAATGCAAGCATGCATTCATGACGAGTAGTCTTCCTTTGCATCCGAGAAGAATGTAAAATTGGCGCAGTCGAACAGTTAGAATTGAGAAAAAACCTGGAAAAAAAAAAAGAACCAAATACCGGTATTGTCCTAAATTCGAGTTTAAAAGAATTTCGGAATCCTTGTTTTTCAAGCGTGAGCTTTGGATAAGAAAACGGACCGAATACTGGAGAAAAGAGTCTTCTGTGTGCAGCCGGATTACGACTAGGAGCCGCAAACCGCCTACAGAAGCAATGGAATAAACAAGAAGATTCGAATTTGGATAAAAGCGATTTTTATTCTTCAAGTTTCCGCGAGAAGTGGAATTGCCATCGTACTGGATAAACGATTGAAAGATACGAACAATTTTCGCGAGTAGCGAGGGAAAAAAGAAGGTATTTTAAACGTTATTGCAAGAAGCAAGAAGATACGAATAATTTTCGCGAGTAGCGAGAAGGAAAAAGAAGGTATTCTAAACCTTATTGCAAGAAGCAAGAAATTTTTACATTAAGCTTTGAATTCGAATATCGTTAACGTTCTATGAGACTTGTAGTCGGATTGGCTGTTGTGTCGATTGTCGTTTGGGCGAGTTGTCGCGTGAGCGAAGAGGAGAAGTTCGGAGAGAGGGTTTACTTGCCTGCAGCCTTACAGAGTGTCGAATATATTTCTTTGAAGGGGCGCCACACTTTGATATTCGACCCCATCGTAACAAGTTATTAACCAAGTGTTGTCTTTCCAATTTACTCGTGTGTAACGAGCAGCAATCTCCTCGCCGCCATATTTGATTCGATTATACTTAGAACCCTAAATATGGCAAGAATGGTAGTTGGAAGCCCAGGCCTTTTCAACGGAAAAACAGCGGCCGATTGGTTAAGGTACCTTAAAAGGTTAGAAGAATTCCGTGATCTGAATGACATTCCCGAGGCAAAGTTAAAATCTTTGGTACTCAGCATGATTGGTACAAAGGCTTATGCTGAGTTAGAAAAATCTGCCCATCCCGACGACATAATGAAGAAAACTTTTGCACAGATTAGCGAGCTTATGCGTACGCATTTGGAGCCCGTGGCTCAGCCGCACATCTGTAGGCAAAGATTGGGTCTGCGTGCCCGTAAACCGGACGAAAGTGTTGAAACATTCCTCACGGAGCTGAAGGGGCTTGCGCAACCGTGTGGTTTTCCCACAGCTCTCGAAAGTGACACAGCCGTTCTTGACGCGTTTTTACGTGGTCTTGGTGATATGGCGATGAAGAAATATGTTATGTTGCAAGAAAATTTGGACTTAAAGAAAGCTGCAAAGTTGGCCGCTCAGTATGAGGCAGCCATGGCTATGCCTTCCGGTGCATTTTGCGCCGTCGAGTCTTTGGACGTCCCGGCACACCTCGCCGAAAATAAAGTTTTGCAAATGCGTGTCTCTCAGCCGGGCGGGCGTGGTGGCCCCTCAAATCCTAGGAAATATTACAATAGTAACAATTATAGTAATGATTTTAATCAGTCTAGAGGGCTCCCATTCGCCGGGCCGCGAGGACGACAAACACCTGGACGTGGAACAAGAGGTCGAGGATTGGCGTGTTGGCATTGCGGAGGTCCGCATATGCGTTATCAATGCCCGGATTGGCGACCAAAGGCAAGAGGACGTCCTGGCTTAGAAAATGACGAGCAACTAAATGAATTCAAGCAACGCACCGTACCTGTGAATATCGTCGCAACTCCAGCCTTTGCAGAGATGGAATTCCCTCCGGATAATTTAAACATCTTTATGGTCGAGGAACAGACGACGTCAAGGGAGAGATTTCCGCCCGCACGGCTATCTTTGGGTATCTGCGGCGTCTTAGTTGATTTTCAAATCGACTCAGGTAGTGAACGGTCAATTTTGTCGTGGGATGCATATGTTTCTTTTAACGAAATTGGAGGATGTTTACCCAAGTTGAAAAAGTCAGTTGTTATGTTGCGTGGGTATCAGGGCGCACCTATCAGAGTTTTGGGTGAGTCTGAGGGCCAATTTGACCATCAGGGCACTCACCATAGTGTTCCCTTCTTAGTTGTTGAAGGACAAGGTCCTAATCTTTTAAGTAGAGACCTGATGGCCGGATTGGGTCTCACTCTTGGGGAGTCGCCCCCCGATATTGCGCCAGTGGTGGACTTACATCAGGTTGAAGATCATGCTGTGCCCGCGCATGTTGAACAAACCCTTATTGATTTTGCTGAGGTTTTTGATGTAGCATTGGGGGAATTTAAAGGTCCCGAGGTTGAATTGAAGCTGCGTCAGGACGTGAGTCCGCGCTTTTTTAGGGCAAGACCCGTCCCTATTCCGCTGCGTGAAGCAGTAGATAAAGAAATATATAGGCTAGTGTCTGACGGGATCTTCATTCCAATTAAATTTAGTGAATGGGCCACCCCGCTGGTGGTAGTAAGGAAGAAAGACGGTAGTGTCCGCTTGTGCGGGGATTACCGCTCGACAATAAACTCTGCTATTGAACCGGATCCTTACCCCCTGCCCGCCATAGCAGATATTTTCGCTAGGGTTGGGAAGGCAAGATTTTTTTCGAAACTTGACTATAGGCACGCGTACTTACAGCTCAGACTATCCGACAGGTCAGCAAAGATTGCTGCCGTAAACACACCCAGGGGGTTAATGGCTGTTTCAAGATTACCTTTTGGTATAATAAGCAGCTCCGGAATTATCCAGCGCTGCGCTTAAGGTGTGGTAACTGGAATACGAAATTTATTCGTATACCAGGACGATCTCCTCATCGCAACTATTACCTTTAGAGAACGTGATAATCTTAAGAATTGTGTTGTTACGTTTGCACGATGCTGGGTTAAGACTTTGCCGTAGCAAATGTCAGTTCGGCGTGATTGAATTAGAGTTTCTGGGATTTCGCCTGGCAAATGGCGGAATATCCCCTTTGCCAGGGCGAATACGCGCGATTTTGCACATTGCTGTACCAAACGATGTCACAAAGGTCAAATCTTTTTTGGGCCTCATCAATTTCTATGGGCAGTTCATAAAAGCGTTATCTACCCTTGCAGCCCCTCTCTACCTACTTTTGGTCAAAGGTCAGCCCTGGGTGTGGGCTGAGGAGCAACAGCACGCTTTTAACGACATCAAAGCAGCATTAGTACAGGCGCCCATTTTGAGATTCTATGATTTATCAGCATCCGCTGTGATAGTTGCTGATGCGTCCCCGGTTGGGGTTGGTGCAGTACTTGCGCAAGCAGGTGAAGATCTGAAGGAATGGCCAGTCGCGTACGCGTCAAGATCACTCTCTGAACCTGAGCGTAACTACGCACAGATTGACAGAGAGGCTTTAGCTGTAGTATATGCCGTAAAAAAGTTCCACCAATACATTTGTGGGAGATCTTTTATAATATATACCGATCACAGACCTTTGTTAGGGATTTTTAGAAGGGAGAAGCCTATTCCCAATATTATTTCACCCAGAATGTTGCGATGGGCTTTATTGTTATCAAGTGCCATTTTGTGGTTCCCCAAGTACAATATTTGGATTATGTGTTAACACCACAGGGCATTTCCCCGTCACCAACCAAAGTTGCTGCCATTATGCAGTTACCACCACCAAAGGATGTCCATGCCTTGAAATCGTTTCTAGGCATGGTGACTTTTTACGCCTCGTTCGTCCCTCATCTAGCAACAGTCGCTGCCCCCATGTATAAAAAGGATTTTAGTTTCTAATGAGATTTTAACTTTTTATGATTTAAACAAACCAATTATTCTTGTTTCAGACGCTTCTTCATTCGGCCTTGGGGCAGTTTTAGCCCACGTGATGCCGGATGCTATAGAAAGACCGATTGCATTTGCATCTAGATCCCTTTCGGGCGCCGAGCGCAATTATGCGCAACTAGATAAGGAGGCGGCGGCCATTGTCTTAGGGCTTAAGCGTTTTCATTCTTACCTAGCAGGAAGAACTTTTAGCATCTATACAGACCACATACCCCTCTTAGGAATTTTGGGTTCTGCTAAACCTATTCCTACAACAATAAGTTCTAGATTATTAAGATGGGCCTTGTTAGCTAGTTATAATTATACTTTGCATTACAGACCGAGCACCAAGCTCCGCGAAGCAGCCAAATGCGAACCAGCCAGCTGAGAACCAGCCAGCATTTCTCTTTTCTGCGCCCCCAACTTCTCTGTTGCGAGCAATTACATGGCAAGCCAGAAAACAGAAGATAATAGCTAAATCATCATGTGAGGCTAAATGTGTATCTTTAGTGGTATTGGTAAAGGAGATAAGATGGATCATTTCCTTGTTTGACGAATTAGATTTGTCAAAGTTAGCGAATAGACCAGCTACTTTGTACTCAGGTAACTGGCCAGCGATATGTTTGACAAAGACACTAAAGTCACATGGAAGAACCAAACATTTTAATCGCAGATTGATCTTTTTTTTAGATGATTTTAAAAACGGGATTTATAAGATAGAGTTTTTACGAACTGAAAATATGTGTGCAGACATTAATATTGGACTAAAATAATTACGAGATTTGAGTATCTCAAATGGGCGAGCATGTAGTGATTTTGCAAGGGTAATCTTTGCATGGGTATTATTTTCTATTAATTTTGTAGTCTTAGAATAAACTTTCGTTTTTATTAAGTTATATTTATTATATTTGATTTTTGTCTCTATTTAAGTTGGCGGGGTTTATTTGGTTTACTTTCGTTTATAATGATGTTATTAGTAGGTTGAGTAATATGTTTTAGAACTTGGCAAAATTTGTTTTCCCCCTGTTTAGCAAAAACATGGTTTGTCTTGAGTGTAATAAATCTGGCCTGCTCAGTGTTTATATAAACAGCCGCGGTAACATGACTGTGAAAAGGTACAGTGGTAACTGGACAAGATGTATGCATCGTTGGAACGAGTTACCCATCAGGAGGAAGCGAAGATTTGCACTATACTGTAATAGAAAGAATCTTTTTGATAATGGCAAGTCGCGGCAAAGGTATTTTTACTGTGCCCTCCGGCAATATTTTCGGTTTGGTTTTTAAAGAAAAGTTACGTGTAAAAACTGGAGGCATATCAGTAGCAGAGAACACCCAGAACCTTGTGTTGATGAAATGTCTGACTAGTGTGGTTAGACCAGTGGCGATAAAACAGGGCTATCCTTTGTTTCTGGTGGAAAGGGTGAAATATTTAGCTAAGTCTGATGCATCCGTGCAACATATGATTGCAGATTCGAAAGATGTTATGCTAGCCAGAGGCCCGGAATCGTGTTTTCAACTATGCGTATCCGATTTGGAGATCGACCAGAAGGACAATTTTCAGGCATTAAATAGAAAGAGAGCGTTCGAACGGTATCGAGAAGCAAGACAAGCAAATAGCATAAGCTCTAGAGCCTATAAACGGACAAGGTCACTATTCAGAGCTTTACAATATTTGTTTTTTGTTTTTATTTAAGTTGGCGGGGTTTATTTGGTTTACTTTCGTTTATAATGATGTTATTAGTAGGTTGATTAATATGTTTTGGAACTTGGCAAAATTTGTTTTTGCCTGTTTAGCCAAAACATGTTTTCTTGTCTTTAATATAATAAATCTAACCTGCTCAGTGTTTATACATAAACAGCCGCAGTAACTTGACTGTGCAAAGGTAGCATAATCATTAGTTCTTTAATTATGCCCCTTCTTTTCCCCCACAATTTACCACGCAAAAAGTTTAAAGTAGCGCTAATTGCCAAAGCCGGGCGATTAAAAATTAAAGGAGAAACATCTTCAAATGGAAATTCTAATGATGAAATTCTCGCAACTCAAAGAGGAACATTAAGAGGAAATGGGCCAAAATGTTATAATTGTGGATTAATGGGACACGTTTCAAAGGATTGTAAACGCGACCCAGTCTGTTACAATTGTGGCACAAGTGGACACATTTCAGCTGATTGCAGAAAACCAGCTAAAACAGAAGTTAAAAACAAGAAGCCTAAACCAAAGAGGTCTTCAACGCCAAAGGAGACTAATGTGGCATCAAGTGACAACTTTCTAGCTGTCACCAATGATGCGAATAGGTCTGGGACAGTGCAGCCGGCACTCACCTCTGCAACAAGAAATGGTTTTCAACTTTGAGGAAAATTGCGCCAACTACGATGAAGTTCTACCATGCAAACTTTGAAATAACCAGTATTGGTACCATCGTAATGGACGCAGAAAGAGACTTGTTTTGTGGAATGTTGGCTATGCACCACACGGACAGAGGAAACTCATTGAGGGATTCCAATTGGATCTTTTGGGGAAAAAATGGGAAGGTGGAGCTAGAATAGTCACCGTAATGCATTCGGATCGAACAGGCAAACAGATGAATCCTAGGGAGTCCTGAAGTCGCCAGGATGATGGATTTCTTCATTAAAACAGCAAAATTTTTTAGATGAATCCAAACAAAATTGGTGTGGCGAACGGCCGCCATTACAACCAATGAAATTCAACATTTTCTAGAGATGAGGAAATGTTAATTAGATCAAGCCATCGACATCCAATCGTAATCCATCGAAAAAAAGATGAAAATAATGAACACTGTGGAACCAAACATGCACGGATAATCAGATAATAGCAAGAAAATAAATTCTAAAAAATTAAAAAAGAAAAATAAATCGAACATCAGCCCAAAATATCCAAATCCGGCTGGCCAAAGCCACCTCAAACTATGCCTTGGTGTACCTCGAAGCACTCAGAGAAGAGGGTTGTAGCGAGTACAAGCGAGAAATGATTCGCCAGGTACGAAAAATAAGTTAATTTGAAATGTGTCACAAAACCAATGAAAGATCTATCGAAGGGGCTTTAGAAGACACCAGAATGATGGATTGCTGAATTAAAACATTGGAAAATGTCCACGTTTTCACTAAATGCATGGACAATTGCATTAAAATAAATCTTTTTAAATTAAAAAAATAAACGATCGACCAGTGGCGAGATACACAAAATATACGTTTTGGACAAAAATAGAACACTAGGGCTAATGGAATTCAACATTTTCAAGCCATGAAGAAATATTAACTAAATCAAACCATCGACTCGCAATCCACTCGCAATCCAGTTCTTTAGGTATGCATCGATAAATTTCTTCATAAATACGATCGAAAAATGGATGGAAATAGTGAAAAATATGGAACGAAACATGCACGGATCCGAGAGGAAACAACGGATGAAAACGTCGCGCAAAATGGAAGGCAGATCACGTGACTGTTGCTATGCCGACAGGAAAGCATCGCCATTGGTGGGAATCAACAGTTAAAATGACGTCACACCCGACCGATCAAAAACGAGGCTTTTGGGTGTAAATGAACAAACAAATCTGGAAATATTATATGAAATTTTTTAAAATAGAATAGTCAAAACCAGAAAATTAAGGTTGTGGAGAATTTATGCTGCCAATATTTTGTAATTTTACTTAAAAATAAACTAAATTGATCTTATTATTTATTTTCAAATTTATTTTTAAAGAATTTCCACTCCCAGTTCGTTGGTTTTACGTATCAATCGCAAAACTCACTTCCAAATTCATAATATTCAGACAAAAACCCACATGGCAATTGGCAGTAGGAGTAGCCATTGAACAAAATTTGACTTGAGTCAGCAGCACAAAAGTTATTCAAAGTGAAGGTGACCAACCGTGTTACAAGCAACGATAGATTTATATCTGATTAACCTAAAAATCTTTACCTCATGTTTCCAATAAACTTCAATAATTGCTTGTGTTAAGAGAACACGAGGGCCATTTCGGAAGTTTACGAGAAAGCCACAGAATATTGGAGACCGACAGGAAAACAAATCACAGGAAGGTGCAGGGTGTTTTCGATGTAGACACACGGACCATTTAGCCAACGAATGCACCGTAGCTAAAGGGACAGAATGCGGATTCTGCCATAAATTGGGGCATTTAGCCAAGGTGTGCAGGATGAAGAAATTTGCAGGTCGAGGTCGAGGTACCAAGGACCGAGTGCAATATGTCGGAGTGAGCGGAGTCGAACCCCGCCGAATGTGGTGTTCTAATGTTTTAATTAATCCAGTGGCGCAAAGTGTACGACGCATTCCATTTCACACAAGGAAGCAAGTCGATCTGGAATGGGACAAAGAGATACGTACATTTTGTGTTGGAAAACGCCATTGCAACAGCTATGACACTGAAAGAGGTGGAAGTCGCGCCAAGAGCAGATGCTGAGATATGTGCCATTGCCAATTGTTTAAGAGATGAGAAGAACTTCTCAAAAGACTTGCAGCGGTATCAGCTAATAAGGCACGAATTGTCGATGAAATCAGACGCATAGGACAGTGTTTCTCAAACTTTTGGAGCTGCGGAGCCCTCCAAAAGCATTCAAATTTTCACGGAGCCCCTAATTATTGTGTGTTGCCAATCAACAATGGCTTGTATCAAAGTGTTATTTAATTTATATATATATTTATAAAATTCATAAATATACATATTACAAAAATTTCTAACTATTATTACTTTATTTTATTTTTTATTTTTTATTTATTTTTTGAGGTATCTCGCGGAGCCCTAGGGTTCCGCGAAGCACACTTTGAGAAACGCTGTGGTAGGATATAATCAATGACGTGTTTGTGATAGGAGATTTGGTAAAAGGCAGTCGGTTTCTAACAATGGTGGATTTCAGCTGAGGGGTAGTGCTTAGCATTGTAAACACTAAGCCTTTGGGCTCCTCTTGAGGTGAAAACACCCTGGCTGATTAAGCTGTCCGAGTAACCATTTCAAATATCACTGCAGCCACTATCATTTCATTCTTCATCATCACCTGTGTATTATTCCATTCTTGTATCATCATCATTTGTTTTTTTAATTTTTGCTTTGAATTGAGTAGACATCTTTTTTTTTTAAACTTCAAATTTTTTTCTAAAAAACCACACAGACCACCATCGTCACCGCATGTGCTGGCCTATCGCAACATCTTGGTCGTCCAGCATCACATTGCCTCTGCCCGTACCTTTTACAAAATGAAAATTATTTACAGGTGCATAACAAACGAGAAAATAGTTTTTGTTTTTTATTTGATATTTAACTTGTTAACATCACAACAAAGTTTAAACGATTTGTAATCAGGACAATCGCATCGGTGGAGAATGCAACTGATTTGAAACTCACAAGTCAGTCGCTCTCTGTTTTGATACTCATTGGCAATTCCGGAGTGTGGAATCCGACCAGGTAAATCGCATCGATGAAAAGCACGACTGCCAACACCAGGAACAATACCTAAAGCAAACAGAAATAAAAATAAAAATAAACAAAGAGAACAAAACTTCTCTCGTTCTAATTACTCCGGTAATTAATAGCGACGGTTGGTCCTCGATTACTTGCACCGGATGGTCGCGCCGGTTCATCAGCAAAGAGCCAGCAACCGCATTGAAAATGGCGTGCGCAGTGTCGAAACAAATCTCCTAAAAATTGCAATTGCAATTACTCTAAATCAACAAAATTCTCCGAAACAGTCGAACATACCGTGGTGCGACGCTTCGATAATTCGCTCTCCCCGGTTATGTAGGAAACGAGGAAGAAAACCAGCGCGAAAACATTTCCCGCGCTCACAACGTCGACGAAATTCATGGCGTGCATCGAACCCGAATTCACAGCTTTCACCAAACTATCCAACGTGTGTTTCTTGTCGCCGACGATATAAATCGGCACTTCGGGTTTCGCTGGAACCGATTCATTAGCGAGGGTTTTCGAGCCTTTGTCCGATTCGGAGTTGTAGGTCTTGTCCCCGCTCTCCTGGAACACGCCGACATACTTCCGAGAAATGTTCATGTAGTCGGACAGGATGGTGTGGACGAGTACCACGATGGCGATAGCCAACCCCTGAGAATGTACAGAAATGTGGGTGAAGGCGAGAAATTATGATTAACATTAACTTGGTGTTTTAGTTGTTTCGTGCTTACAAAAGCAATGATTCGGAGAATTCCATTCGGTTGTTTCGCCCATTGCAATTTCACTTTGTCAGTAAGTGCCATTTTCTTCGCCAATGTTCTATTACAGACATACAACAATGCTGTGGGAGGTGTAATTATTATTTGGAAATCGCAATGAAGATGCGATGTAAATTCCAATTTCGTAGATAGATGGCGGGGTGGTCGGTATTGGAAGTTAGATTTACCACTTCCGACTTCCGGTCCACGTTGACCGCAGCCGCAGCCACAGCCACAACAGTCGATTCCCGTTGCCAATCAAGCGTGAGAACTGACCCGTAGGTTTTTTTTTGGAATTTGGATTCCCAAAGTTCCTTCTTTCGACATGCCGCGAAGGAAATCGGCAACGAGTTTGACCGAACTGTGTCTGCAAAAGGTGACCGCGAATTTCGGAAAAGTGCAACGTCAACTGGCGAATCAACCGAGTGGATTGATTAATAACGTTTATCGACGGATGTGCCAGCGATTTCAAAATGCGCGTTTGAATCAAGACATTTTCGTCCATTCCGGCACGAAATCACTGCGCCAATTTTTTATGTTCGATCTGCCCATTGATCCTTTACTGGACAGAGTGGGCAACGTTTGTGGAAAGCTAATGGAATTGACCCTAGACGGATCTGTAGATGCTGTCGAAATCCCAAGCGAATCTCTGATCAGACTGGTCCGAAATTTGCCACAACTTCGACGTTTAATCTTCGAGGGTATGGACGAATGCACGGATCACGTTGTCGCAGAAATCGGTCAAAGTTGTCGGCTTTTAACGCATCTCAGTTTATCCTTGTGCCACAATGTTACCGACACGGGCCTCGATTCGTTGCTAGTCGGCTGCATTCAATTACAAGAATTGAATATTTCCTGTCTCGGAGTGACCGCCGATGGGATTTTATCGATTTTAAACCAACTGCCGCGTCTCAAAGTACTTAAACATGTTCTCTGGACCGAGTTACTTCCGCTATTGAAGCAACAAGCAATGCGCGCTTACTCCGTCCAAGAAATAACTCACTGGTTGAACGGTGACGACGATTTCGCCGTCGTGGCTGCAATTTTTCCAAATTTACTCCAACTCTGCTTCGCCGACGTTGTTCTCCATATTAATTTTGACTGCGACCGACTGCAGCGATTGACGCGTCTGAGCCTGGATCACGTGCAGTTAGTCGATGTCACGCGTATTGGTCGCTCGTGTCCGGTGCTAGAGGAATTGACAATTGTGTCGTGCACGATTTTACCTGGAGTTGATGATGCGATGCGGACAAGGCCGACGCATGTTCCCTTTAAAAACTTGCGACAATTGTGGATCGATGGCGAAGCACGGCCTGGAGAATGGGAGTTTAGTGAGTGGCAATTATTGCGAGTGTTGGAGCAATTTCGGAGTGTAGAACGATTTTATTTCGTTTGTTGTTCGGCGTTTTCTGACGATTTGGTTTCGCAACTCGTCGACTTGGACGTGTTTGGAAACTTGACGCTTTTGTCGCTTCATTGGTGCTCTTCAGTTAGTTCCAACTCGATTATCAAGTTGTTGGAAATGGAGAATCGTATGGAGAAATTATTCTGCGAAGATTGTGATAATATTGACGTACGAGCAATTGACGATTTTGTTCAAAGAACGTGTTTGGATGTGCAGGTTTATGAACAGGTCGATGTTTAACGGAGGAATGACCTATGGCGAAGTTTCAAGGTGAATAAAGATATTTATCGGAGATTTTATTTGAATTTCGCGGCGGAATTCTGGTTGAGTAACTCGCGCAGGAACCGTTTCAGATATCGATCTTTCAAAGAAAATGAGATTTTCAATTGGGTCAGTTGAGATATGGGTTCGTGCGAAAACAACCACGCTTTTAGGTCGTTGAGATGTTGCAGGGAGACGTGCTGGTACGAAAACGGAAAAAGCACTCAACCACCACTTGAAGATTCCCGAGACAAAAGGTTCCAGTACAAAGTAATCGATTTGAAATACGAGGAATACTCAATCGCGCGCGACGGATCGTTTAGCATCTTCGACGGCGCTCAATTCCACACGAACAATTCGAATCCAGCGACTATGTCGTGCACGAAAGTTCGGTGAAATTGTGCTATCCGCTGGACGCACGATTTTACGCCTGCAACAAATACCAAATCCCGTCGTCCCTTGCCGAGTTCATCGAGCACTCGGTCCTGGTGCAAGATGTCCGTAAACGTTTTTGAATGCGCCTAGTATATCTGATAATTTTGTAGTGTGTGTACAATAAACATTATGGAATAAACATTTTGGTATGTCTATTGTTTAAACTC
>JAQIXU010000886.1:0-23410 GCA_034701245.1 Strigamia transsilvanica | reverse complement strand
ACTAAAACGGCTGAATTCAGTGTACAAACTGACCAAAACAACTAAATTCAATATATGAATGACTAAATAAATGTCTACATTTGTCAAGAACACAAAAATTGACCAAACCGACTTAATTCAGTATCTAAATTGTAGATTAACTTCGGTTTTGTTCTATTAGAGCATTTACGGTGTGTGGGATTTCCTAAGATCCAATCGGATCAATTAATTGCTTAACTCGATTGTTCCTTCTTGTTTATACATGGGAACTCATTCTGGTCATGTTTTCTCTATTTTTCTTGAATTTAAATTTTTTCCTCATAAACCATCAAACAACTCTTGGAATTTCTTCAGGGAGCCGAAAACAGAAAAAAAAACCACTCGAACAATATTAAATTTAACTTTAAAAAATTTGAAGAATAACTTTATACAACAATTGGAAATTCTTCCAGTGTGTATTGGGGTTTAAAAGTGCCTAGATGCGATACATTCGATGTTTTAATTATCTAATTATTTTATTTTTTTTATTTCAAAGTAATGATTTGAGCATCTTACTCCTCTTTCCCATCAGGTTAAGTGAATAATCAACGACTGCCACTTTTAATCACGTCCAATCCCAGTCAAACAAATTGAATTAAATGCACCACAGTGTTCTTTCATTATGATATGATGTGGAAAACTAGAAAATCATTCCAGATAGACAATTTCTTAAGAAAAAAAAAAAAATTCTATTTCTTCTAAAAGTAATCACTGAAATTGTTTTCAAACGAGTTACACAAGCATTTTATATTCCCCCCCCCTCAAACAAGTGCATAGACCGTAGAAAGATAGTCGAGATTTCTGTTGGCACTGCCCATTTATTACAAAGTAGTATTGCAGTCCTTTCCCACAATGCCCTCCAAAGACGCAATGTTCTTTTGGCACGGCGCTCCTTTCCAACTTTTCCCAGAAACTGCAAAATTTTGTTTTTGCCCAAAATGGATTTTTATGTCTGCAGACTCTGCACTGCTATACAATAAAACGATAAAAAGAATAAATTCTTCCACGCAGATTTTAATTAAACTGCAAACAAACTGCAAATAATTTAATTTGCGCATGGTTCGCCATCTCCAATTACAGTTAACGGATGTCGTCACCAATTTAAATGGAGGTTACATGCCGTGTAATGAATCGCCAAGACCTCGCCAAGACTTCGTAAATGATGAATTCTTGGGTGTGCATGTGTAATGTGGGTTCTCATCAACTACTTCAAATTTCTTCATGCGCAATCAATTCGTAATTTCCGAGGAACGTTTCAAGGTCGGTTTGCGGCTTTGCAGTAAACAGATCGGATGCCATATTGCTGTAAACTTATGTATAGGCCTATACGAACGAATTTGCGTGCAGGCTCCATCGGCTAATAGGTCATCATTATTATGTTTTATGTGCTCCGCCGAGTTTCTACTGTTTTAATCGATAGATTTTTGAGTTGCTGATCTTCCGGTAGCGCAGAAATAATGAATATTGTGTGCTGTAATTTATGTTTAATTTCTGTTTAATTAATACGTTGGACCACGTCTTTTTGTTTGTTTTTCTTTACACTTTTACATGATATACGACTTTTCCGGGCGGGTGGTGTGAGTTGATCAAAAAGTGTTATCGAATTTGTAATTTCCAATCAATAATCCGTAAATTTGCTCATTGGTTCAGTAAAAATAGATGGTAAAACGAAAGAAATGAGTGGGTGATATTATTATTTTATAGTTTAAGCTTCTTTTTTTTGTGTATATGTATTAATGAGTGAAAGTGCGTGGAATTTTTGATTGGTTACGGATTTAAAAAGTTTTTTTTATTTCATTTTTAATATAAAATTTTCGCATTTTGGCATGTGGTAACAGCAATGTATCCACTCGTAAAAGGGAGTTACCACAAGTGCAGGTCATGCAGTTTTAACACTTGCGCACAGGGCCAGATTAAAGTTCTTTGGGACCCTAGACAAATATTTTATCCAGGTCCCAGCGGCCCAGAAAAAAAATTGATTTTTCGTGTACTGGACATTACTTCAATCATTTTATCCTTCAGTAAAAGTTGTACGCTTAACAGAAAACTTTAGGTTGGTCGATCTTCACCGGCCCTAGACCAAAAACTATCATTCATTTCGCTCTGTCATATTTGTTTTGGCTTAAATTACATCCGATTATGAAAAATTATTTTTAAGCCTAGTTTGCATTTTATTGGCACACCATACCAAATATACGCCCTTTAAAAAGCTTTAACACTTTGCCATATTCATCACAGTTGGTTTATTTTAAAATCTGATCTATTTTAGCAATGGGAAAAAAAAATTTCCCATTTCTTTTTCTTTTTAAACTTTATTCCATAAGCGTTTGTTTACTTTCAAAACTATATCCGAGTAAAAACTATTTTAGATCCAACTAAAACAATGGACATAATTATTTTTAGCCAACAGCTTTTGCCATGCCATTTCTTGCAAGCCAAATTTACAACCGCACTAAATTATTTATAGATTCCAATTTGCAAAACATAAATCGCACGAAATATGTAGAAACACACGTTACACATGCCCGTAAAACACGTCTGCCACTAAAGACGCTTTTAACGCCAAGATCCGCCATTGCACCGCTTTGTTTCTCGCATCTTAACTCTTTAATTTGCTTCCTTTGTCTCGATGCAGCTGAAAGACACGGCGTTCATGCTTCAGACGCACATAAATTAAAAATGCGAATTTGTTTCAACACATTTCCTCAACTTTAATATTGTTATTGGGTGCAATCGTCCTTTCCTCTTTGTTGCTAAGCAACCGAATTAAGTATGGCGATGGAGTTTTGGCTTGTTGCCCCTCGAGTCCCTTTGATCCTTGGAATTGTCATTCAAATGACGTCATGAAAACCCTTTTAACTCTCCATTTTGTCTTGTTAACGCCCCACTACTCCTTGTTTGTTTTAAGAATAAAAACAGCAATAACAATTTAAAGTTTCAGCTATTCTTTTCATCACTCACATTTCTTCGATTTTTTTAAATTTATTCTTTCATCGACGATTCTTGATACCATGTGTGACCAAAATTGCTTTTTCTACTTTACAAATTCCCCCGCTAGACTCCAGCACGATCTTACATATCAAACAACAAATCAATAAATGGGATGGACCAAAACGCATGCGCACAGCGTTACATTGTCTAGCCGCCAAGGTCATGTTCCGACAATACCAGAGCGAAATAACAACGAGAGGTTTGACCGATATTGATTGCGGTTGACGATTAATTTGATTTATAAATTTGCATGAAAGCCAAAAAAAAAAAAAAAAAAAAAAAATTGCAGGATTTTTTTTTTTTTTTTTTGTTAAAAATTTCCTGGTGACAGTTGGCATAGCAAATATCCGAGTGTACGTTGCAAACCCGGAAAGGAAAAACGAGGTGAAGTAATAAATCGGTCCATAATTCGACCTTGATTAAAATAAATCAACTATGACGTGCCAATAATCAAAGGTTCCGACTCACCTGTAATTAACCAATACAATGCGTGTGCAGACTTGCAGTCGCCATTGTTGACTTTTTTTCTTCGACTGTCCCATCGATTGTCGGTTGCTAAGCAAAGCCAAAAAAAAAAAAAAAAAAAAAAAAAATTATTCTAAAAACGCATTTTACTCCATAAAAAAAAATCTCTACGTGACGGGGTCATTTTTCATGGGTCATGTGATAACCGACCATAAACCTGCACACAACGCATTCTCTCGAGCATGCACACGAACCCCCCTCTCTTTTTTTGGCGGGAAACCAAGATGGCCGCCGCGCAGCGACGAGCCTGATTGGTCAACCGCGCAGCAGGTTGCCTAGCAACCGTCGTGTGGCGTGGGCAGAATCGATGGTCGCGCATTCGAGTCCCGCGTGCGACAGACGCTCGCGTCTGATTTGGACAACGAGTACCTAACGAAGCCCCCTCCCCCATTGGCGGGAGGGGGACACCGCGGCGACATTGTTGTGATGTGACGATCGGAGGGGCAGCGAGGAGGCAACAATGTTTATTCCAACACTCTGCAACTCCGCTACTGTTGTGGCGGCCGATTTCGCCCGAGCTGAGAGACAATTTGGCGATCGTCCCGGCGGGTGAGAACAATGCACTTCACGCAAAGCCCGACGAGCACGTGGCACAGAAATAGGGATGCACAATGTCGGGTATATTGTTAGCCAGTTCCTACGGCGGCACGGTTGGGGAAACGAGGTACAGTTACATGAAAAAGTGACGTCATTTGGTGAATAATTCAATGGAATGAATGTTTGCAGTGCACGGTTTTTAATATTTCACACTTTGCAGTGGATTGAGTCGCGGGGATATTCCATACTGGGTTCCCATTAAGCGCGCTGTTTACTTACACCGCTTGATCATTCCTGCACGAAAATTATTGTTTCAGACTATAGAAATTAATTTTTTTTTCGTTTTTTTTTTCGTATTATTTATTTTTGTAAGTAAAAATGGATATTTAGTATTTTATTTGATTTTTTCTATTTGTTTTTATATTTTTGTGATATTTCTTTTGGGTTTTTCCCGACTGTGTATAAATTTTTAAATCAAACATGGCGGATGACAGAAAATTGTGTCAATTAGTTTGATGGGGTTGTGTGAGGACAAACGGTTAGAAAAATTAAAAACTGCATTTATATTTTAATATAAATTCCAAACGTTGAACCGCATTGATTGTTATGGTAAATTGTAAACAAACCAAATTGAGATCACAGACCACCAAACCCCCTGAACAAAAAAAAAGAAGAAGAAAAAACAATCAATTTTTAATTTTAAAAATTTAGTTCACAGATCACCTGACAAATTTCACACCACCTTTATTCAATTCACTTCTAGCTTTCGCATCCAGCGAGCAAAATATACGGAAATTGTTCTCCCACTCAATTTATCAATTGTCATGTTTAGTGTAACTTTCGCCCACCAGAACCAGATCTCGATCATCACACTAAACAAGTCCTCGAAATGCGGAAAAATTGCATTTCCTGTTTTTCCCTTAATTCCGACACGCCCACGTTTTATCGGCAACACAACAGACGCCTGACCAGATACAATTTGCTCTTTTTTTCGGGTCTCGCGGTGCTGCTCCGCTAAACACGAGCAAAATGGCGCCCCGATTATTTACTTGCAATCGGGGCCATATTTTCCTTGTTAATTTTAGTTGTTGAAACGTGCTGTTAGTTTATTTAATGTGATAAAAAGAGCTTTCTTTATTGATTTTCGCTTCTTTTCCCTCGCTCACTTTGAGTGGATTCGTCCCTTGGAAGTTGATGAGTATTGAACCATTTCATTTGTTGCGCATGCGGTATCGTTGAGCAAGTTACACTTTTACAACACAACGCATTGTTGGGAGGGTAACTATTGGTTACGTGAGTATTCCGAATTGATTGGTGTGTGGTTCGTTCCATTTAACTCCACATATTTAGCCACTGTCAGCTGTAAACCACTCGGCACGTGTTTATTGTGTTCATTTGACGCGCACCTTGCAAATCGAACCGTTTTTTGACACTCAAAGGCGATTGTTGCATCAAACTAATTTTGTTGCCACCTATCCGCCCCCCTCGGCAAGTTCACAGAACCTTTCCAAGAAGTTATTGTGGAATAAATAATTAAAAAACTCGTGAAAATCGAAACAAAGAACAAAAAAAAATTTCTATGGCTTTTCGCTTGACTCACTTTCAATTTAAAATTAATATTATTCCAGCTCGCTATGCAAATGACAAGCATTACCAAGAATTACCGGATTACAGTTAAAGCTAACAACATGAATAGTAAATTTTGTTTTGAAAAATCAAATGTTTTGATCCCAATAATCAGGTAAAACTGTTTTGAGGCCTTTGGTAGTAGTTAATATTTCCAGCAATAGATGGCTGCAGGGAGTTTACCACTGGTTGCCAATTACAGGCGAGCCCTGATTAAGGGCTTTGATAATTTCATCGTCGATCATTTCGTCACCATTTTTCTGCAGTTTTTGCTTGTTAATTTGATTTCTTTCACTCCGTTTCGCTTTAAGTGTTCCAGTTAAAACCTAGTACACATAGCCCAATTCCGTACACAGAATGGCAAGGAATTTATCCCCCATCATTGTTAGAAGCCTAAGTCGACCGAGGCAACGAAATAAACCGACCGGTTAACCGAAACACCGGTGATCGTGTTTTGGACAAACCTTGACCATTCTGTGCGATTCTAGTCACAATGATCTCCAATGGTCACGTTCTAGAACTGAAAAATGACCAATTACTGCTTTTGCAAATGAGGAAAAATGTGATTCTATATTTGAAAAAAATCCTAAGAAAGAAAAATGTGCAAAATTACCGCAAGATGGAACTAATCCGAGAAACGGTTGGCATCACCTCCTGTTGATGGATCGTGGAAGCAATCAAATTAATTCGACTCAAACCTTTACCTCTAATTAACCTTTTTACAACTGCTGGACACAAATAATTCAGGCTAGCGTCCTCACCTAGGCAATTGTTTGGGGTCGGAAAACGTGCACGCGTAGCATGACGTCAGCGGCAAATGAGCGACCGTGGCCAGACTGCAACACGGCGCGTGCGCATTCAGTTAGGCGGGTTAGGGGGCCGAGGCGAACCCAGCTAGTCGCACCACAAGACGCTGGCGTTCGGGGCTCCCGCGCGCGCCCCGTGGCCGCGTACAAGGCCCACTCCGCGCGCGGGGATCCCACCAATGAGAAGACAACATGCAGATGATCATTGTTGCCGGCGGGTAAGTTCCCGGATCAACTTTCGCAATCCGCCGCTTTCTTCTTTCGTTTAATGCTTTCCGGATTCGTTCCCTCCTTCGTCCTTTTGGCGGGAAATTTGAAAAATGTGCCATTTAATCATGGCGGAACGCGAGTGGGTAGCGTCCAATCACAGCGACCAATTTCAGTCTCCCTCGCACCGTTGCAGCGGTTGTTATTGTTGAAATCGTGCTTATAAACGCATTGTTTGCTTCAATTTGCCACCTCTTTTGATTTCATTCCCAAAACAATTGTTGTGTTGTCTTGTCAGTTTGTTTCAACAATGGTTTTGTCTGGTAATCAGTTTTTTAAGTTGTTGTTTGGATCCATAAAACGGGATTGTTTTTTTCTATACGAAGCGATCATTGTTGTTTGACCATTTGACCATTTGCTTGATATGTGAAGAGAATAAAACAATACAATATTGTTAGCTCAAATTGGCGCTGCTGTCACGGCTTCGATCCTATTTTCTTTCCTCTGGTTTGTGTTTTAGTCCAACTGTCATCACGATCGATTAGAGGTATCAAATCAATTGATAGATGCCACTTCCGGCTTTTAAGAAGGAAGTTAATTGCTGAGGTTCTGTTCCAAGGTTTTTTTTTTGTTGTAACAATAGAGCTAATTATTAAAAAAAAAAAAAAACGGTTGCAACAATAAATTTTTGCCATTGATTATCGCTTATCAACAATGCCAATTATGTAATGGAAAATTCTTGCCATTAATCAAATGGTTGTGTCTATTTACATTTCTATTTGTTGTCAATTCACTGCTTTGTAATAATAACGTGAAAAATGAAAAATATTTGACTTTAGGTGAATACAATCGTGCGGCTTTTGCTCCGTTTTCAATCAATATTTGCATTTGTTTACTTCAACCGAAAGAAAAAGTAATGGTGGCACGGCAAAGATGGATTTTTAGAAACGTGTTTAAAAGCCAAAAATAATATTTTCACCCTTCAATATTGTCACAAAAAAAACAAAAAAAAAATCTTGCAGTAAGAAGAGGGTTTTTGGGTAAAAGTCGTTGTTGGCTTGTTAATCAGTTTGGCTTTGCTCCAAAGTCCTCACTTTATTACATTCCCCGCTATGTCATTAGTTTCTTTTCTGTCTTGACCATCTCTTACTTCCGGCACAAATGCAACTACTTCCTGTCACACACATCCATCATCATCATCACCTACATTTCTGAATCATATTTTTCCACAAACCAAAATTCCACCCACCCAAATCACCCCGCTTTAAACGCCAAGAACGGTAAAGTTCGTTCATACCGTTTTACCTGATATTTCCAAACGTTGGTAATTTCACTTCCAGCATCATGCAGCTTAAAGCGGGGTAACACGCTACATATCCAAACTCTATATAGAGTGGGATGTGATCTAATGTCTATAAATTGTAAGCCTATTGGCTAAAAATAAGCATTAATCAGATTAAGTGGAATTTGCTTGTGGGTGGCACTTGAAAGCATCTGGTTGTAATAGTTTTGAAGAGATGTCGTTTTCGATTCCAAACCGGCAGTTCTAGGCTTATTTTAAACACCGACAGCGGCAATTATTGAGAAGACCTTGTTTAATTGCGGATAAGGACCGTTGTTATTTTGCATGATAACGGCTTCGCGAATAAAAATCCATCGAATCGACGCTCTATTTTTAGAAAACGACACTCGGATATTATTACATTGTTGAAATCTCATCGCTAGTTGGGCGTCAGTTGGCAGATGCAACAATCCCCTCGTGTCACTGCGGCTAAGCCTACTTTTCAAAGGTGCTTGACGCACAAGGTGAAAAACGTCAACAACCGTAATAATTATTGATAAACCATCGATTGTTTCCCACCCATTGTTTATAAAAGAAAAACCAATTTGTTTCAAATTAGTATTTTCAATTTCAATGCAATATCGAAATAATCGCTTTTTCATTAACATATTGTTGCAATAACGGTTTATGGTCAGTCGATTTAACTGAATAACTGCATTACTTGCCTATTGTATTCCTATTAACGACACTATAGACGTTTATTGTTGCTTGTTGCTATTCTCGATTTAACCCCAGGGTTATCAACAGTTTAATCTCATTGTTGTTAAATTCGTCTCAACTTACAATGCACATTTAAACCCTCGAGGAGCCCCCACACCTCGACTGCACAAAACACGCACGAAAAAAGGGAGGAATTGTCATTATTGCACAGCTACATTGTAGCATTTTCGTTCGAAATACACAGACATTTTGAAGTAAAACATTAACAAACACAATAAAAGATTCCCAAGATTTGTTCTCCGTCACTGCCTTTGTCATTGAACAATGGGTGTGGCACCTTTTCTATTTTTACTTCTACAGTTCGTTCAATAATGCACGTGCAATATTGTTCGTTTTTATCTTCCATACATGCATCGCATGATTTATTTTGCTGATTACATCATTTTCCTTTCAAATAAATTTACCAAATCAACAATAATCACTCATTTAAGTCGATACACGTTATCGCAGCTCCGTTGCATCTTATTTCCCAATCGGTCGTTATTCAAGGTCGCGTCCTTCATGCCCTCATCACCCCTCGCTTGAACAACACCATCAATAACGAAAAAAGACACGGACCCAAAAAAAAAAAAAAAAAAAAAAATGGCAACAAACCCATATCGATTTCCCAGATAGAGACCACGAAAGAAAGAGAAAAAAAGCCATCAATTTTTAATCGATTCATTGCGATATCCCGATCGATGCAACTGGCAGCAAGAAAAACAATTGGTCATTTTTGACACATTTACTGACTCTTTTATTTCAGTGTGCAAAGGTTGAAACGCGACGCTCTGACGTCAAAGCAGCCGCGTTGGCTTGCTGCAGTGCAGGCGCCCGTTGCTTAGCAACCGGCAGATGGGGATGCTGGGTTTCTCTACCATCTTATCCTTTCGTTGCCAAGACAACCGCAGCGCCATCATCATATCCATTCATCACCATTTCAAATAGTTAATCCTGAGCCGGCAAAACATTTGCCAACACAACTTTCCCCCCGGAAACCATCCGAGTCGTATTAGCCACATTTTTAAAAAAATTTAAAAAAAAAAAAAAATAAATCAATAAATAACGACAATAACAAAAATCGAAAAAAAAAGGAAATATTTGCGAAAAATATTTCCTTAGACAATTGGTCCACAAAAGCAATAATTGAACGGTGGGACGTTCGTGAGCAATTGTGTGGCTCAACATGTGTCCGTTTCTCACGGAAAAGAAGAGTGGGAAATGTAGTCCCGTCACCTGAGTGCTTTCCTTCGATCGGGACGCCAAGAGGCTGCGCCGCAATCACCCTCGACGCTGCCAAGTGGTCGCGGCCCATCCGCCGAGTGCGCGCGCGCGACCAACTGCGCCGGTGTAGCGTCTGATGGCTGTGAACGCGCGCGTTCTCTCTCGCCTCTATGGCCGTCCATCTACGGCCAGGTGGGGTGGGGACATGTGTGACGTCACTGCACCCCCACCGTGATCCATCCGTGAGATCCGAGTGAACATTGTTTTCGCCACGCTTCCTCCTCATCCGTTGGCGTTGTGCGAACCGAGGAGGAGGGGGTGAAGGGTGACGGCGGCCATCTTGGACACTGGTGGTACTAGCCTTGAGTCACAACGCCAGCCAACATTTCTCGGCTAGAGGCTCTCGAACGCTGGGGTTTAACCCCAGTGCTCAGGCCGCGTGCGGCCGACGGGGCAGTTTCCAGGAACTCAGCGGGCGAAGGAGAATCCGCAGGAAATGGCGTAGTCACCTACAACCAAAAACAAGCGACGCTCAATGAACTCAGGTGAGAGCATCATCATCATGTTGATGATAAAATAAGCCTACAATCATCGCCATGGTAACGGCATCTGCGTTTCCTCTCTCTCGTTCTCTCTTTCCCCCGAACCCCGTCGCATTCTTGCCACGGCTGTGCTTGAGCGCGAGCGTTGCGAACAACAATCGATGCGTTTGCAGAAAAAAATAGCGCATCTAATCCACAAAGATGGCGTGACATAATCTCACCTGCGACAGGTCGACGCCACGAATGACTTGTATCCAGGTGATTCACTCAGCCGCCATGTTTTTTTTTATTGTTATCATTCGATTCTGTCGATGTTGCCTTCCTCCTCCGTTTGTCACGCTCCTGCAGGGGGGGCACTTGTCGTTTCCTTCCACCTTGCAGTGTAATTCTTGCCGACCTTGAACCCACGAGACATTTGTTGACTGCAGTACAATTGGTCAGTTGTACGGTATATGCGCTCTTAATTTTTATTTTGTTCAATTTCTTGCTCTTGTTTGTTTGTTTGTTGATAATGAAAACTTGCATATTTATATTCATGTCTTGTAATTTTGCAGGTCCCTTCCAAAGCTCACTAGTGAGGAGACAGATGGCAGTAACCCTAATCAAACCTTCCATACCAATAACTTCGAACCAATTCCGCACGACCACGACTACTGCGAAAGAGTAGTTATCAATGTAAGTTGTTGTCAGTTGCACGTTTCTCAGAAAACATGATGGTTCTGTGAATGTGAATGGTTGCTTGGCATTTGGCAATACAAGTGTCTATGAGTCATCGTTAGGCAGAAAACCACGTGGAGTTTCTAGTAAACGAAGCAAGGGCACGTCTTGGCAACCGTGGACTCGGATGTACTCGTGCAATTGCTGGAATATTTTCAACATTTGTGTCGCAGCATGTTGCTCAACCACCAGCAGTGTTGCTTGCATTCTGCCATTGATTTCCATCTTGTCAATACTTTTATTTGTGTAAACAAGTGGCAGCAGTGTAGCATGATGAATCGAAAAGGGGATATGGCTGTAGCGGGGTTTTAGTTTGTTTCTCGGTAAATAACCGAGCGTTCACCATTTAGCGGTGGTCAAGCATTTTGTTTGTTTACCTTTACGTTTTGGTTCTATTCAGTTTGCGTTTGAATGACGATTCAAATTGTAAAGCGCATTTTTCAAAATTATTAACGATTCAGATTCATGATTGTCAAAAATGTCGCAATCTGAACACACCCACCATCGGAACCAATCAAATAAATAAATAATTCTCGTACCTGCTGGTGATTGGTGATTCTATATTAGGCGCCAGTTAAAGAGGTATTTAGGGGGTTCATTAATAGAGGCGATTATCACGATTGCTCAAGTGATTATCACGTGACTCAACAACGGCCAATCTCGTGGATAATCTAACAATCGCACCAGCTGACTAAAAATGTAGTTTTCACGCTAGTGCGATTATGATCTAGTCCGCCATGCCCATCTGATCCAATTGTTATAAATGCTATACAATATGTATGGGCAACTTACGATTTACCATTATTATGTGGAAATTCCGCAGTTCTCTGCTAATTGTACATATAATACACTAGTATTGTTTTTTTTAATACAGGAAGTCATGTGATATCCAAGAATCGCACGTCACTAGTAGTGCAAAATCAGGCAAAATCATGTGCGATTTATAAAATATCGCATAATCCGAGATTCGTTCCATTAATGGACCCCTTATTGAAGAAGACTAAACCCTCTTCATATCTCAAAATAAAAAAGATCACAATTCGGCCCGTAACTCCATTTCATATTTGAAAAAAAAAAACCACTTGGTCATTTTTTTGTGTGGAATAAATACAGTTCGAATTTGGCACCAGGATTCCGGGCGCAGACCGCAATTGATGTAATCGTTTAAGTTATTGGAGGAAATGTAATTATACACACATCCGTTTTTCTAAAAATGTAATGGAACTAGTTACATGGCTTACACCCAATAAATTATTGCTAATTTTACCCAATCAATGCGCCAGCAATATCCCTTCTCTAAGCCCTCATCTTTAATTTCCACAAACATAGCTGGACAGTCCCTTTAAAGAATGGCAAAGTTTAATGTTTTCCTGGGTGTGTGTGTGCAAGTTCACTGTAATTAAATTAGACGTTAAAAAAGAAAACTGCTTTCGACTGTTTATTTTCTTTAGGGTCTGACTGCACAAGTTTTGCTAAGTCGCATTATCATTGTTTATAGATGTTGTCTTGTGCATGCCATGTTTTCTTTATTATTATTATTATTATTATTATTACTTTTTTTACTATTATATAATAAATAAAAAAATAAAAAAAATCTTCTAATTAACTCTCATGCCACTATTTATATACTCTTGCTTCTGGATCAAACATTGCAATTAAATCGCAATTAGGTTTGTTAAGCTACACCCGGAAGTATGCCTCTTGCCCACTTCCTTAACAAATATGAGGAACTGGTGCAAATAACGAATCGTAATTAGGGCATTCCCAACCCACTGGCGCTCGATCAAACTTAACTTTTCAAATTATGGCATTTTAGTCGACTGTCTCGACCATCTGCCTCCGATGATTGGCATTTGGCAATGGTTGAAAACAAAAAAACAAAAAAAAACAATATGTCAGATGTCACAATAAACAAATCAAAGCTAATTCTCCTCTTGTTATATCGTTGCGTTAGGTGAGCGGATTGCGGTTCGAAACGCAGTTGCGGACGCTCAATCAGTTCCCGGACACCCTGTTGGGCGATCCTGGCCGCCGGATACGCTACTTTGACCCCCTGCGGAACGAATATTTTTTCGATCGCAACAGACCGTCCTTTGACGCCATCTTGTATTATTATCAAAGTGGTGGTCGGCTCAGGAGGCCTGTTAACGTCCCGTTAGATGTTTTTGCTGAAGAGATCAAGTTCTACGAACTCGGAGAGCTTGCTGTCAATAAATTTAAAGGTAAGTTAAACGAGGACGAAAAATACTCTTTAGTTTTCAGGAAAAAAAGAAATTGTTTGTTTTGCATGGCTTAAAAAACGATGTTATGTAAGTGAGAAATAATTTTTCTTTTCGGTTTTTGTAACTGACATGCTTGAATGATCCTGCTTTGGACATCTGGTATAAAGAGCAACAATTGGATGTGATTAAAGTGCAGTGTTACTAAAGTAACATGGTTGATTGTTCATTGTGGTGTGTGTGCTTTAAGAGCTGATGGTAAATGAACCCAATTCTATGTGGTCTTCTTCTTCAGTGTATATACAAAACTTTTTGTGAAAAATCAACATTCGAGCGTGTATAATGCTGTTTGTTTTGATAGAATTTCCATTTTGCACGATTCTTGCATGTGAAAAATCAAATTTACACTCGTGCGAAGCAAATTTTAAATGAGTTAGTTCAATTCGTTTTCCATAACAGCATGTTTAATGTCATATAACTATGTCAATTTGGAAGTTGCATGCTACAGCAAATATTATCCACAATATCATGTCGTAGTCTGTGGCCCATTTATAATATCCCACTAAAATATAATAAAACCAATGACTAATCCTCTCAAATTCCATCCAAATCTCGATAAAAACGTACAGATTCTGAATCTTAGACATCAAGATTTTGAGTGTCATATCCCCTGCTAGTTCTTCCATTTCAAATCTCTATCGAAAACTTACTGCATGTAAGTTTGATCTTTTCCAGCTGGATTTGTCAGTTATACCACATGACAGTTGAGAGCTTTCAGTTTTCTGTTTGCTCTCTGCTGAGAATCCTTGACAGTACAGTGGCAATGCATCTGAACGGCAATCAGGGGAGCCGTCGTTCGATTCCCAGTCTAGGATTCTACAAAGTCCAGACTACCTGTCTCGTTTTTCCTATCATCTGTTTGAGTCAATAATGCTGTCACCTAATAACATTGAGTTATTTACTTATGGTACAACAGAAAATGTAATCTCAAACCATCAAATTGTACATTGTGTGCTTTTCGGTTGGCGACCATTGCTGCTTATAGCTTAAAAACACTTAAGCACAGTAGGGTATCCAGGATTTTCCAAGGGCAGAGCTGACAATTTTTTGCCATTTCTTCTTTAGAAGTAATAAAACATGATGGTGGCTCTGCTTATGCATAAGGCACAAGTTGGATGGAGCTCCTTTTCTTACTAGCAAATTCTGCACATGCACACCTTAAGTGATTTCAATATGCATTCAGTAAAGAATACTCTTCTTTCTTGTCTCTATGTAAAGTAGAATTTCTACTGTTGGACAATTTATTTCATTTGTTTTCTGAATGTGCTCTCATTGAGTGCGGGATGCCAATTCAGCGCAGTATCCTTTACAAAGCAGGTCTAAATTGACCAAAACAACTAAATTCAATATATAAATGACTAAATAAATGTCTAAATTGATCAAGAACACTAAAATTAAATTTAAACCGAATAAATTCAGTATCTAAATTGCGGGGAGAATTTAGGTTTTGTCAAAAACTTCTCTGCAGTACAGTTGTTTTGAGCATGTCCACCAGTGGGCATAAAACGCATTGAGATCTAATGACATCAGTGTTGGCCCAGTTAAATTTCTGGACAGTTGACCACAATTTCCTTGGCAATTTCCAGCTTTTGAGACCGGTCAAAGCCCGGATGTCATTTAATATCAATGTTTTTGTATTCCCACTGATAGACAAACTTAAAACATCTGTACTGTGGAGCATTTACAGTAATAGAATTTTGGTTTGTGGATGGGTGTAAAAATCGAAGATTGACAGGATTTAACCAGATTCAACATCACAAGTGACAAGTGGCTACAAAGAAACTAACTGTATGTTGATCTTCACCAAATCCTCCCAGATCCTTCTAGCTGACACATTATTTTTCTTCTTCTACTGCATGTGGAACCTGACTCTTCTCACCAGTTCTCTTGTCTAAACCACCCAAGAAACACTTCCTCGTCAAACAATCAATATAATTTCTTGAGTGCCCCATAACTTAACATGTGAATTTAATTTTTTTTCTTCTAGTTTTAACTGGCTCAAATTCTAAGACGTTGCTTTGCATGTTAATATTGCTTGCTGCATATTTCAAAGAGTAATATTTTATCATGCTTCCTTCATCTTTCCAAATGCCTTGTGCTTTAGTGTGTCTGCGTTTTTATGCCACATAAATACTTGATCTTCCTGCAGCCAAGCCAGGATTAATTTTCACTCATAATGTACTCACCACTCACTCTATCCAAAAACTACTTCAATGTATTTATCCACTAGATTATTTATAAAAGCAGAAACTTAAGTGTCTCACAGCAAAACAGTGCTGCAGATCGATACTTTGTGTCAGCCATTTTGGAGTTTGCTTGCTACTCGAGTCCATGAATCCATTCTTGGTTGCGCAAATTAAATATTGGTACTCCAGATATAAAAAAGAAAGTGTCTTCAGTAAAGAATCAGATTGAATGGAGACTCTTACACTTGCTAAATTCGATAGAATTGTGAGGAAACATACATTACAATTGGTTGCACAATGTCAATACTGACACCAGGTAAAGATGAAAATCACGCAAAGAACTAGGAGTGACCTCACATCGAATATTTCTTGATTCAAGGTGGGTGTTGGTGTAGAAACAGTCGACTTAAAACAAGCAACCAAGTGAATTAAATCAATAAGCTGTTGATAACCACAACATCAAAGGAAGCTAATAGATGGGGTTGTGGTTTGCAGAAATGTTTGTGGTTCATCTTGGTCACTTGGTCAGTAAATAAGTAAATAGTAAAAACTTGTAGACCGCAGAGAATTGTGTTTAAAAGCCAAGTGTCCGAGCAGGTGAATGAGTTATTTGAATTGATTTAAGTTAGTTTTAATAGTTGAATAATTTGATATTGTTTGTTGATTTGTTTAGAGGACGAGGGCTTTATCAAAGAAGAAGAGAAACCACTTCCGGCCAATGAATTTCAACGTCGTATGTGGCTGCTTTTCGAGTATCCAGAAAGCTCACAGGGGGCTCGGTTTGTTGCCATTATGTCGGTGTTCGTCATCCTTTTATCCATTGTAATCTTTTGCCTGGAGACTCTGCCTGAGTTCAAACACTACCGTATCAGCACACTGCATAACAATGTGACTAGAATTGAGGCAGACGAAGTCCCGGAATTGAGTGACCCCTTTTTCGTGATCGAGACTTGCTGCATCGTATGGTTTACGTTCGAATTGCTCGCTCGTTTTGTTTCGTGTCCGAACAAGCTCCACTTTTGCCGTGATATAATGAACACTATTGACATCATAGCCATCATACCTTATTTCATTACGTTGGCCACTGTTGTCGCAGATGATAAAGATGTCCCCAAGTACAACGCCTACGATCCGCGTTCAGGTGCATCCAACAACCAGGCCATGTCACTGGCCATCCTACGGGTCATCCGATTGGTCCGAGTCTTTCGGATCTTTAAACTATCGCGGCATTCGAAGGGGCTGCAAATCTTAGGTCGTACACTTAAAGCGAGCATGCGCGAACTGGGTTTACTCATTTTCTTCCTCTTCATCGGAGTTATACTCTTCTCCAGTGCTGTTTACTTTGCCGAAGCCGATTCGGAACGCTCCTACTTTAAAAGCATCCCGGACGCCTTTTGGTGGGCCGTCGTAACCATGACGACGGTGGGTTATGGGGACATGCGGCCCGTCGGTGTCTGGGGTAAATTGGTCGGTTCGCTATGTGCCATCGCCGGCGTGCTGACTATCGCGCTCCCAGTACCGGTTATCGTGTCCAACTTCAATTATTTCTACCACCGAGAGACAGATCAAGAAGAAATGCAATCGCAGAACTTCAACCACGTGACCAGTTGTCCTTACCTGCCAGGAACGGTGGGACACAAACTGAAGAAGGATTCCTTCTCAGATTCCAGCTCGGACATAATGGAGCTGGAGGAAGGCATCTTGCTCAATAGTGCCGCCCTCTTGGCAAATCGAGGAGACAATAACGCCAAGAAGCAGAACAACCCGCATCACAACAATAATGTGAACGCTGTAAGCATTGAAACCGATGTTTGACCCCGCCTACGGCTCAACCCAATTGCCAACAGCACTCCCGGGATAGCCCATCAGCTAAGGTATACCAATCTTATTTTACTAAAAAAAATCATTGCACACGAATCGATACAAAATTAGCAATCATCTTCCCTTTGCTCGCAATCTTAAAACGCTCGCAAAATTGCTCATTTATTCGCTTTCATGGCCAAACGACAATTTCTCTTTTATGGGTCAAGCCAATATAATGACTCTTGCTTCCATCAAGCTTATATGAGTATTTTTTGACCTAGGCAAAAAATATTATAATTTCTATCTCTAAAATAAGGTTTTAAACCTTCAATATTTTATGCTATTGATTTTTTTCTTTGCCCCACAACATTCTACGCACAGGAAATAACGAGCGCTTATTGTGAATTTCTCTAAAGGCTGATCAGAACTTTTCAGTTATACAGTCGATTCACAAATGTACGTTGGATTCAATCCCCTTTGTTACTGAGCTACATTTTGGAAGAAAAATTTCATCGCTCACAGAAGGAAAGTGCCAAAAGATATAAGTTGGGTCGCTGAAAGCTTTTCCTTAATAAAATCAGGGTTCTTTAAGCATTTAGTGGGTCCTAAGCAAGCTTTTTAATGCAGTGTTAAACGGTGCTAACTTGCATTCTAAGCCAATACTGTTGAAGAAAATCTGCTGACCTAGATGACTATGCGAATAAGTTTATCAGATCATCCTCAGAATTCAGTAAAACTGTGTAGAATAGCCATTTGTATTTCAACTTAACATGGTCATGACCCCATGTAGGGCTGATACTCATCTGATATTCATAATGGCACTTGTGGTACTAGATTAACTCACTTCAGCAATTTAGCTTAATAGTTTTTGCCAGAGTCGGCACTAAGCTGCAAACAACACCGCCTGGCACCTACAATACAGAAGTGTATTTAAGTCTCTGATTTTTAGAGGCCCCAAAATTCCAAAAATAATTTTCTTCAAAAGAATAGCCCCCTCAGACTGTAAATATGCCTCTGGGGTCCCAAAGTTACAAAAAAAAAATATTTCCCCCAAAACTAATTGTAAAAAAAAATTTTTTGAAAATTTTTTTTTACACTGGGGCCCCAAAAAAAGCTGCAGAAGATCCTCCCGACCATAAATATGCCTCTGCGGCCCGCAAGTCACACTGCGCCTAGACGCCTCAAGTATCTACTAAACAAGAGACATTCCCAACAGCAATAACATTCTGAACAGGGCCATAGGCTCCAGGTCTACCAACGTCTTATGGGATTTTTTTTTAGAACACACAAAACCTAAAATCAGTCTTTCTCCTTTCGCGGAATGCGCCTTAATGCGCCCCATAAGTTTTAGCACCCTGTGCAATTGCACCGCTCGATAGTGTGATTCTGATTTTGCCTACAAGCACTACATTAGGTTGCGCCGGTCCAGATTTCTCTCAACCCAAGCCGATTAGCTGAATTCTTTGGCTCCTCAGCTTGAAGAAGTGGCATTAGCTAAAAATCAAATTCTCAACAACACGTTTCTCTCTGGTTTCTCTGCGACCACATGGCACTGGATTCTTCGGATTCTCAAGTGGTTATTGCTGCCCAGACATGACCAATCTTTGTATCGACCAGAAGTCCTGTTAAGCAAATCTTGTGCAGGCTTAGTCATTTATTTTTTATTTTAGTGGGGTTGGTACAAATGGTGTGAATCCATTTAGGGCTTTCGTTACTAGGAATTTTAAAGTGGAGGCTTGCAGAACGCGTAAACACCAACAACCATAAACTTCCTCATTTCAACACCATCTAACTAAAAATAGTTATTAATATCAATAAACGTCAAGTGTTTGGACTTTGTTTTAGCTGAAATTAGTTCGTTGCATCATTTATTATTGATTAGCACATGGACATCAGTTTTAAGGCGCAGTGTGCAAAAGTGCAGCTTTCCAAAGTGACCACTTCGCCAACATAAATTATTACTCATCACTGATTGGCCCACCCTAGTCACAACACAAAAAAGAGAGAGAAAAAAATGAAATCACAAAATAACTGAATGACAAAGACATATATTGGCCTGCAAGTTATAATTTCAATAGTCAATAGTGCAATCCATGACTAAATTAACACTACCGTATTACCCCGCTTTAAGTTGCATGCCGGTGTAAGTGAAATTACCAACCTTTGGAAACTTTGAAGTAAAAACTGGCGAAAAAATAGTAAAAACAGTGCACAACATCATGCAGCTTAAAGCAGGGTAATACCAAGGGCAGATCTATGTTTTTCGGGGCCTAGTTCTTATTGAAGTCCAATAGGGCCCCATTTTTTGTTAGATTAAGAATCTTTAAATTGGGGTTTAAAATTCATTTTTAATAACATCAAAATCAGAGTTGAAATAAATTTATGATAATAATTCAATTGTCTAAAACAAGAAACAAACTACGGCAGACTCCTAGCGTCACCACTGTATTGTAACTGGAATTTTATTCATTCAAGAGGACGCTTGACATTTCGACCCTTTCACTAAGTAACTAAGGTCATTATCGTTAGGAGGTTCCTTTGCGAAATAACTGTCAAAATTGAATGACCATTTGCTTGAAAATCTTTTCAAGTGTTAAAACACGGCACTGTGCAGGCACTACCGGAAATCACACACTAGAAAAGAAAAGCAGCACTTAAACAACAACGTTTTGAGTGCAGCCGCGTTCCAATTAGAATTAAAACAATCCCTCTTTCTCCTTTCTGCGCATACAAATGCAATAATTTTGTTCACGCGTCCTTTGTTTCATTGTTACAAATATTGATTATGCTGGCCCGCCACCAACTAGCTCTATCTCCTTGTTTCCAGTCATATTTAAATTAATTTTCCTCACTGTCCTCTGGGCGCCACTTTGGAATCGCCCAGGGTGTGACCAATGGATGCTAGCGTTGCCATTGATCTTGTAGCTTTTCTGACCATAAGGACAGGAAGTGTCAGTCGATAATCCTGCTCTGCGCATTACATATTTCATAAACAAACACGTTATAACTCAATTTACTTTATGCCAACGTTTCGAATCAATATGTTTAGAAACGATTGTTTTTCTTGTGTATTTTTCTTCGATTTTTTTAATATGCAAAACATCTTTGTGCTGTTTTTTTGGTTGGATTTTCAACACGTATGTGTGTATATGGGTGAATGGATTAGAATTGACTGTTTATTGATCAAATGGTTTATTATTCATGAGTAAATAGTGGATGGAATCAAGTTCAACTGACTACCATATTTATATCACCTATAAAACAGAGGATATGGGTTTTAAAACCTTATTTCACATGTAGCTGAGTCATGGCTTTAAAATTTTCATGGGTTGCTTGTTAATTAAGTGTATATGAATTTTTTTTTTAATACTCTTAAGACTGGAAATGGCCACTAGAGAGTACTATATTGCAAATGCAATTTGAAAGCCAACACCTTCGGCTTTTTGTTTAAAAATGAGCTTAATTTTCAAAAATGTTGACAAACAGAGCAGAAAGTTATGTTTTCTGCCCAGTTTTCAATCTGCTCTGCTATGACGTCACTTCCTCTTATTTCTGCTGCAGATTAATTTTTGCTCAATATCATCTCAGACCATTTTTATGCGAAAATAAATTTGATGTTGTTAATTTTGTTAATTCTGAATGAAATACACAACCATGTATTTAGATTGCCTTGCTGGTAACCATTTTTAAATGGTGCACACCTAGGGTTTCCGATTTTTAAAGGCCCCACGAGTCCAATAAAATTTTTTTCGAAAATATACATTCTGTAATCCATCAGTTAGAACCTGACTTTTAATTTATTGGCATATTCTTTAGAGAAAAAAAAATAAAATAAAAAAACAAATAATTAAAATTATCTGTATATGAAACCTGCAACCCAGTTACCAAGCTACCACTTGCCAGAAAATACATACCAAATTATCCTAATTCTTTTTATTATCCACGTGAAAGTAGCATACAATTTAAGCACGATAAAACCCCATACAGCAGCCAGTGCTCAGGAGATTAGGCCGTTTAAACAAACTGTTCATTTTTTGGAGATAAAAAGAAGAGAGATTACATCTACCATACCTATAGAATTATCCACAGCTGAGCTCTAATAAGCACTCCTTTTCCAGACATTTCATCCACCCACCAGGTCTTGGATCAATAGTAAAGGATAAGCACAACAATTCACACAAATTAATTGGGTTTTAAATCATTTGTTTGATGTCCTCAGCATGCTGTTGTGATTGCAAGCCGACTTTGAAAGAGTGAATGCCAGGACCAAGAGGTTGCTAAGCACAATGGGTGGCGGATTAGAGCCCTTTGGCCCGCCAACGACAGTGTCGTGCCACTAATCTTAAGAGGTTGTTGGCTTATTGTCTATTGGCAGTCGATAAGCGCATGAACCGTTTTATAGCGCCGTTTCAGGGTTGCGCCTGTGCACAAGGGCGACCAAAGAAGTCTCCATCCATCGTGTTTACGAACTCGCAGTCATCTCTTATAATCATAGCAACTGTTAGCGACAATTGTCGTTTTGAATGCAGCTTTTTGAATGCAGCTACTGTTTCAATGAACATGAGTTAAGCTGCCATTAGCATTTGTGAATGTATTTTGAAATATTACATTTACAAGTGTTTAAATTGCAACCAATCAAGATGCGACCACAGAAAGCAAATTATTGCTGAGATAAAGAAAATCTGTTTACTATCCAGTTTAAGATGTTTGTCATGTCATGTCATCTTGAGGCCACAAAGAGCATGCGTTGAGTGACTGGTTCCATAAACAATTAGTCTGGGCATGGTAGCATTAATCTGTCACCAATATCCTACTCATCAGCAGCTACAAGAATTATCTTTAAATTTATATAAATTTGTCAAACAAATTTTATTATCTTAAATCTATTTCATTCAGCCTCTATCATTTATCACTAAACTATTATTAGCAACAATAGAAATGAGTGAAGTTGCTAAATATAAATCCAAGTGAATGGCCCATGTTGTTTAGCTAAAAGATATTTTTGTTTTTTGATAATTAAGAGTGCCCAAAAAGACAACTAGCCAGCACTTCAAAATTCGTATGTCAGAGTTTAGTGTGACTTTGTTGGAACCTGTACAGCACTACCACAAATCACCTATTATGTGCAAGTTGGGATTTTCCGTACTTGGCGAAAAATATAGTCGCTATTTTCATCCTCCATGGGCCCCTAGTCCTATGGGCCTACATCAACCGTTTGCGCTGCACCCCCAATTGCTACTCCACTGAAACTGTAGACCAGTGTTTCCCAAACTTTTCGAGCTGCGGAGCCCTCCAAAAGCATTCGAATTTTCGCGGAGTCCCTAATCATTGTGTGCGGAGCCCCTGATCCTATTTTTCCATTGTCCTTTTATGTCTTTTAGGTGTCTCGCGGATCCCTTTGAGGTATCTCGCGGAGCCCTGGGGCTCCGCGGAGCACACTTTGGGAAACGCTGTTGTAGACTATTGAAATTTTTTTTAACCTAATCTTCCACACAAAGACTAAACTCCAAAATGCTGAGGCCTGCTGAAGCCCCAGCAGGGGCCCCCCCATAAAAAAATGTGCATGTAAAAAAAGTATATATGTGTAAGCTAAGTATGTTGAGAGGCCCACAAATTGTGTTGAGATGCCCCCTAGCCTCAGAGCCCCAATAAGTCTAGATCTGCCACTGGTCATAACTGGTAATTTTCAATCTAACACTCACATTCTATTAGACGATTTACGATACACCCAACCCTCGCTAGAAGGCCGCTCTTTCGCTACGACGACCTTAGGAAAGTATGGCACTTTTTCGATTTACGGCCCATAATGTTCGTTATACGGCCAAAAAGTTGGGAAAATTCCCTGTGTACGTTCCCCTGATTCGTTGTACGGCTTTTCGCTTTACAGCCAACTTTTCCGAAACGTATC